>JAKCOX010000022.1:13456997-13651520 GCA_022605575.1 Laterallus jamaicensis coturniculus
ATTCCATGGCTTTTCCTCTCTCTGATACGTGGCTGTTCATTTCCCTTTCTGACATTCAGGGAAGAAAATTAGAGAAATGTATCAGAATAAAAAAGAACCTCTCTGCCTCTTACAAGAATCCTGGCAGGGGAACACATGAGACAACTCCACTTTGATGCGTGTTCACATGAGCCTCAGCTCTTATTTTTCATTCCCATAGTTGGATCATCCATAGCAGAGACCCTACAACAGCCTGGATCTCAGCAAGCAGCAGGAGATTTTTTAATTGTACACTACCATCTGAAGTACCTCCCTACATGCTAGATGTAGGGCCAGTACAGTACAGCCCTAAATATTAGAAAATCAAATCAGACAGTAATTCACAATCCAGTAACTATTTCAATACTGCACTCAATAAATACCTCTTCAGTCTTTTTGCTGCAGGCTCCATGTTCAACAGAGATTCTGTTGGAGTTCTTGGCCCTGCAGAAACACAGGAGGAGATCTCTTTAGCAAAGCAGACCATGCCACCTTGATCATGTACCTTAACTGAATGGCCAGGGCCAAAAAAAAGAAATCTGCCAGAGCAAATACTACCATGAGATTGCTTATTCTGAATTTGAGAATCGTAGTGACAAGGTTAGATAACGAGCGAAGGGATCTGAGTTTTATTGCAGACGACACTGTATGAGGTGTCATCCAGAAAGAAATCATGTTCTTGTCTACGAAGTAGGTGTTAGCCCTATATCCAGGTGACAGGAGCCCAGATCATAGGAACATTCATATAAACCAAGGTGGCACATCTACCCAACGGCAACCATTTCATCAGGTAATTCTTCCCACTGCATACAGATTGCTCACAACCTCGCCACATGCCTGCATATTTTGATGAGGCACTTTTCATCCAGAACAAACATTCCCACGTCCATACTGTACCCGACACTAAGAGATTCAGGGCCAGTAGTTTCTGTTCTGACAACTGAAGTACAAGCACTCTTTCTACTCATCTCATCCTCTGCATGTCAATTGTAACTGGTTCTGCTCCACGTGTTTGATTCCATCAGATGTTGAGTTCAGCGTGGGTAATGCGATGTGCAAGCTTTGATTTCAAACCAGTTTTATTCCCCCTCTACTCACCCCCCCATCTTAAACAGGGCCCTGCTGTCACAGTGACTTCTGAGAGGCTTCCATGCCAGAGATATGGAGCTGGCTTATAAAACAAAAGAAAATTTCCAGGAATACAGAGCACATAGCAAAGGGCTGCCACAGGCAGTTTCAGTATTTACAGTTAAAGTGCAATGTAACTAAGACTAAAGCACCATAGCAAAAAGCAATTTATCATGTCTAGAAGCGTGTGTTTCACTACAGGCTTCTGTGGCGACCGGCAGGGAGCAACACCCAATTCAGTATATGAATTTTAGGTGAAGCCAGGAAGCCATTTTATTAGGTGAAATCACACAGATTCTAGACCTTTCTTGCTGCAAACGTGGCAAGCTAAAAAAATGCTAATTGGTTACACACACTGTTCACACCATATTGATTGGTTAGTAATTATGAGTTCTGGATAAACCTATCTTATAGCTAAACATCTCTTGTTATGGTTGGTTCCTGACATGTTCTGTTACACCCAAATACCTTCCCATAACTGCTTCTTGGTTTAGGGTGGCCTGTACCCCATCAGCAAGGCCGCTGTGTTTTGAGAATGTGATTATTAGGATCCTCTCAGCATGAGTAACTTTTCCTTTCTCATGGGAACAGAAGAATATTGTCAGGGCTTATGCCTTGGGAGAAGAGCTAGGCCGCCGGCAGGCCTTCTGTCTTCCCTGACAGGCTTCCCCTTACCTGTGGATGGCAAGGAGTTGTTCTGCTCTGACCCTGCTTGCGCTCCCTCTGGGATTTCCATTTTCTCATCACCTTGTGTCTGAGATGAAGAACCAGGATCCAGTTCTCGCTTCCTGTCCGGGACCCTCTGGAAGTCCTGCAATGGGTAGCGAGTCACTGCCAGCTCTGTCCTTCCTCACACCCACCACACTTCCCAAAACACCAGACTTTTACTGTGGGACAGGAACAGGAATTCCAGTGCACAGTAATGGAGGGGAAAAGATGGTTTGTGACTGTCTTGCTTCAGGCAACTTTACATAGTTAAACAGAGCAATGTACTTCAACTCTACAGGCAGCCTGTGATACTTAAGTAGCAGAGAGAGTTGGGTCACTTCAAAGGGGTTCTGGCAAGAGGAGTATGGACAGGGAATAAGAACAGTCCTAAATAAACACCCTTCCTTTTCACTGAGGAGGAAGGACAGTCCAAGAGTGGAAGTCTACCTTATCTACCACATCTTTTTGACAGAATGGGACCAGATAGCAAAAAGCCAACCTAAGAGGGGGGAAGTATTGGTTAATTAATCCAAAAAACCATTTCCAGTATACAACAGAGGACTTAATGGTGGAAAGTGAGAAAGGTTTTTACACGTACACAAAAGTGGGTTTTACAAAATACACAAGAATATGATCCTGATATTAAAAAAAAAAAAAAAGGGAAAACAACCCAAAGAGGCTGTGTCCACAGTGGAAGCAAGTAATATCATAACAACAAACTGTTTTGGAAGACTACTGGGGCAGAACTCAGTGTCTTTGAAGAGCAAAGACCTCATTTGGGATTTCCTCTATTGTAACTACTTTGAAGTTGGTACTTCTAAAGGCTCATTTTAGATCTCAGGTTTAAATAGCCCTGCTCTGAGGAATTCTATCTCTTGGCCAAGAAGTAACAAGAAACCTTGGCATCAGAAATGTAAATATGGACCACAAGAACATGGACTTATTTCTGCATTTGTGTCAGCAGCAGACTCCAAAATGCAATTTTCACTGTAAGGCTCTCTCCCTTCTCTTTTGTTCTCCACCCACAATCCAGTCACCTGCTGCAAGCACAGAAGGGACACAAAGCTCCTAACCAGTTGGAAACCACAAGCCCACCTTGCGAAAGGTCCGGTTCTGCCGCTGGAAGGGAAGGCTGGGGAAGCCCAGCCGAGTCGGCTTTAATGAGACCCCAACAGGTGGTGGCCCCAGGAGAGAATGTCTTGTAGCCTGAGGGAAAAACTGCTGCAGTGCTGGTGCCGTCATGTTAAATCCACGTAGGTTTCCTACAAATGCAAACACACAGCAGATCACCAGCCTGCAAAGAAGAGAGAAAACCTTCTACCTGCCCAAACAGCAGAGAGGGGAAGGGCTCCTCTGTGCAAGACCCTGTACTTTACTGGGCACTGCATGGGTGTTCTATACTCTCTTCAGCACACACAGAACAGAATTTGTTATGATAGTGACTATTATTATGGACCAGGCTATTTAATTATAATTGTCACTGCAGGCTAAGATCATTAGAGCAATTCTTCCATTGGAGGAGCATGCTGGCACTTGTGCTTGCAGCAAAGTCTTGTTTTACAGAAATTTCTGTAAAAAAAAAAAAAAAAAAGGAGAATTCATCCCATGTTTGTGCAGCTGGCAGCTCACAGCATAGGATGGATGCTGCTTAACTGCAGCCAGTAACAGTGTGTCACTTAAAACAACACGGAACTTTTCAAACAAGAGATTCCACAGTCCTGGTTATCGTGCAAGCTCAACACGACAACCTGAACTCCAACACTTGAGACTCTGCCATTTCCAGTTATAATGCTCTGCTTCCTGAACAGTTCTTTTCAGCATCCACAGACTATAAACTAAGTCTCAACTATTTCTTACAGTCTTTGCTATCTCCATTTTGGGAGTGAGGGGATGGATGTGCCCAGATGCCTCAGCTACACCCTCAGAAGCTGTCTTACCATTCTGGGAACCTGAACTTCTATTGCCATTTTTTTCCCTCACTTGAATTAACTTGAATTTCACTCTGGCTTTTTAGCAGCTGTCAAAAACAGGGCAGTTAAGTTTGGAGACAAACAACCAAAATGTGAAAAAACAAGCTATGCTGTCTAAAGCCTGCAACACAATCCAAAGCACTCCTCCATGTTTGTCTTCAAAAGTAATCTAATCTTTTATTACTTAAAATAAACAATCTCTCACTGTAAAAACAAAGATAGCTGTATCAAAAACAAAGACTGTAAGGCAAGAAATCATGTTCTACTCCTGGTTTAGCACCTTTAAAGAACCACACATCTGTTTCAACTTGAAGTACTTCTCTTTTCCTATTCCCATTGCTGAAGCCACACACAGTTAATTAATTATTTATGCTGATGTTCGCCAGGTATAAAAATACTACAGCATCAGATATTCTTGCACGTAACCCAAATGACCAAAAAAGTTCAGTTCCCTAAGTAGGGCCACACACAAGGGTTACAACCATATTATGTTACCTGTAGCTAGCTGGTGTAGATCAGTGAAAGAGAAGTCACAACTCAACCCAGCACGTAGAGGTGAAAAGAAGAGGAACAAGGCTAAGATAAAGTATATGTAAAGTGTTCATTAACATACCTTATCCTGTTCTCATATCTAATTTGCCACAGGTCCTCGGCATACTATTTAAATACAACTTCTCAGTAAGAGATTTTGCTTTGGGGAAAAGGTCAGCCCATGCTAACAACAGGCAGATCTGAAAAGGGTATGGCTGACTAAAGCGGAGTCACTTCTTTCCTGACACAAATGTAGGCACCAGTCTTCAGAGCATGGCTTGTCCCTTTTCACTGCCGGTTTCCCTACAACCTGAGAGATCTATAGAGAGCCGCTGGAGTCACTAGAGAGCCCTCTCATTATATGGGCAAGACAGAACAAAAGGAGACTTAACGACATGCAGAATAAATCTATTGTCTTCACATCTGGGCATGATTCACAGGGAAGCTGAAAATTGCAGGCATTAATCTAAATTCAGCACTTTATACTATCCCAGGTACTGATTTTCTGTGTTGAAAAGAGCTGTCAGGTTAAGACATGAGCAAAAATAAAAACATAGCTTTGTTCCAAATATCTTTATGGTAGCAATTCTAGTATCAAGACAGCTTCACATATTGGTTTTGAAAACATCACATCTGGGGGGAAAAAAAAAAATCTACTTGTGGAAACAGAGTGATGGAAGAGCAGCGATATTATCCACCACACAAATGACAAGTCATTTCAGGGAATTGAAATTTCACAACAGAATTGAAAGCCAAACCATTTTCCATGATAATGCACTTTATTTGTTTGTACTGCACTAAGTTTGGACACACACATACTGCAACCAAGACCAGCGTGCACGTAACTGACAACAAAATAAATTGTTTTAACATTCCAACCAAGAAAGATAAATAAGAAAAATCCTGAGTGTTTTATCTGAACATATTGCTGTAAAAATACTCTGCCAAGTCTAAGAAGGAAGGCAGGTATGTACTATCTAACCTGATACCTTCCTAGTGCCGTTCCCAGTTGTGAACAGTTGGGCACATGGGATCTTCAACAACTGAAGAACCTCTGTGATGTGGACTATGGATAAATTTGAAGAGGGGGAAGGAAAAAAAAAAGACAACAAATGGAACTGCTAAACACAAGGACTGCAATGGTTCAGCAAGAAATAGCCACGCTATGGTTTCAGTTCGTGATGGATGATTAAATAACTCCAATAAGCAAGCGTCTCCCATAACGACAGTACCTTGCATCTGCTGCATGAGTAAGGCCCGCTGAAGCATAGGATTGGCATTGAGCAGAGATGGCTGATTTGTTGCCCGTAAGCTCAGCATCTGTTGCTGTTGTGGTGGTGGCAAACCCCTGGAAAAGAAGGCATTAATCATAAGAACCCAATAAAAACTGTACCTTTCAATTCCAGGCACCTAACAAGTATAAAACTGAGGAGCAACCAACAGCTGAAATGCTGATATACATGCATGAAAAGATACCATGCACCGGCACTGTATCCTCTTTCTTCCACTCTCCTGGAATTTCCAAAGCTGACAGATTGTCTATCAAGGAATTTGAGGTCAGAGAGAACTCCTTAGCACCAAACCCACATAAAGCCTGTCAAGCAGCATAAAAAAAGCCCAGGAGCTGACTGCAGTTCTACAGAATTATGCAGCACTTGTCAGTAGAAACGAGCGATCTAGATCAGCAGCCACATTTAACATAACAACAAAAAAGAAGTTCTGAAAAACAGGGAGTTTTCTCAGTAGCTTAAAGCACATTTTTCCAAAATCGATGCCTCCTACACGGAGCCAGACAGGCCATAACTGTAAATGGTGCCCCCTAACTGCAAGAACCGGATGGAAAAATAAAGCACGGCCTTCATATTTAAAACATGAGGAGGAAGCAGCGAGCTGAGAAGGGCTCTCTAGTCCTAAGGAGAGCGAGGCAGACACGAGAGAAAAGTCTGAAGAAACTGGCAGGCACTTCTTCAGGCGATTGCAAGGTCAGGCCTGCCCCTAAACACGACTGCTGACACAGCTGTATCTGTCAGAGCTGGAAAGAGGTACAAACATGGATCAAAATATCCACGCTGACAAAAACCCCCAGCCCTTTAACAGCATTTACAGCAGCTCATTTTCACATTTGCTGCTCTAGATTGTTCCAGTCTCAGAGCTATTTACATCAGAAAAATCATACTTTTAATGGTGTAAGATGCATCTGTGCTATCTAGCAGCCAGCCCCATACCAGCATTTTAAGGGTGGCTTTGTTTCTACTAAAAGACATATGAAACCATTAAAAAGAATTTAGAGAGATTTGTATTTGAAGCAGAATAGAAAATTCCCACTCCAGAGACATATGCCTTATAAGGATAAAGTCATTATTATCATTTATTAAATAGGGAATTCACTTTCTTCTTCAATTCACACCCCATTGCTTTGAATTTCCAGAGGGTTTACAGAGAAACGTAAACTGCAAATAAATGCATTGTTTCAAGAGAATTTCTGTTAGTTCTACAAATCTCAGCTCATCTGGTACAACTGCTCCTTCACAAGACACTTATTTTGTCTTACATCGCTCAGGAAGACGCCAGCGATCTGCCTTTTTACTTGTGACAGATGCCACTTGCCTTTTTAGAATACAAACCATGGTTTTCTACACAGACAGAGTGCTCAGTCACACCCTCAGCACTGCAGAAATAAGTTTAATAATCTCACCCAGGCCAGGAGAGCCAGCCAGAGAGAGAAAGAAGATAAAAATAAGTGAAGTTCCACAATAAAATGAAGCGTGTGTCCCTCGCCCAGGGCGGCTCAGCTAGGGGTATGCCTTCTGCCTGAGAAGGCGTTTTCCCCTGAGCCCCCTCCTTGCTGCCCCAGCTCGGCGCTCACATGGGCCCTCGCCCGCTCGGCTCCGGAGCACCATCCCCTCCTACACAATCTGCCCGGGGCCGCCCTACGCGCCCCCGGGGACTCCGGGGCGGGAGCGACCCGGCGAGCGGAGAGAGGCACCTCCCGAGCGCTGAAGTTCCACAGCTACAGCCGCCCCCGAGCCGCCCGCTCTCCCTTTCCACCGCGGGGTGTGCCGCCCCACGCAGGCCGCCGCCCCGCAGCCCAGCCCCTCCTGCCCTGCAGCCCTCTGCCCTCCCTCAGGCATCGCCCCCCACACCCCGCCTGCGCCCCGGCCCCTCCAGGACACCCGCCCTCCTCCCTAGCCGCCCCCCGAGGCCTCCCCACCTCCTACCCCTGATCGAGGCCCTGCGCCCCTCATGCCCCCGGCCACCACCTCCCTTTGTCGCCTTCCCCGCCGAGGGAGGGCAGGCCCGCAGCCAGCCCCGCCGCAGCTCTTGCGGGGAGAGAATGATCGGAGAGGAGGGAAGCGGAGGAGAGCGGTCCCCCGGGACAGGCCCGAGATCCCCGGCCTCGCGTAGCGGCGCTTACCGGCCTCCCTGCTGCGCCGGGGGGTGGTGGTGCTGCTGCTGCTGAAGGAGGTGCTGGAGCTGCAGCAGTTGCTGCTGGAACTGCTGCTGGTTGAACATGTCTGGGGAGCCCCGAGCGGGGCGAGCCTGAGACAAAACACGGGAGGGCGAGGGAGGCAGCGGCTGCGGGGCTGGCGCGGATCAGCCCAGCAGCCATTGAGCTGGGGAGCCGCCGCCGCTGCCGCCCATTCATTCACTGAGCCGATCCCCCCCTTCCTCCTCCTCCTCCTTCCCTCCGGGGTCATCGCAAGCAACAGCCTGTGGAGGTTTCCAAACCCCACCTCCCAAAACCCGCTCCCACCCTCCCCTGCCAGCGGAGCCCGCAGCCCGCCCCGCTCCCCGCGGCGGGGCCGGAGCGGGCAGGCAGCCGCGGCCCTTTCCCTTCGCTGCCGGCACTCACGGTGCAGCCCGCGGCGTTCAGAGCTCCCCGCCAGCCGCCTCCATCTTCCCGCCGGGGATAACAGCCACCTGCCCGGCCCCGCGGCCCATCCCAGGCAGGAGGCAGCTTCTTGGGCAGGGCTGGAGGACTCGGCCGCCCCCGCAAGGCTCGGGTTCAACCTCGGAGCTTCCTCTCAGGTCGCCCCAGCTTGCAGCACCTCCATTTGTCACCCCCGGCGCAGCAGCGGGGTCCCCTGTCCCTGGAGAGGATGGACACCATCTGTGCAGAGCCGGGCGGGCAGAAAGGAAGAAACGGCCGCAAAGGGGGAGCAGGTGGCACCTCACAGCGTGGGGGTTCTGCTCTTTGTTGGTGTGGGGGTTTTTTGGGTGGGGTTTTTTTGTTTGTTTGTTTTCTCTTTTGTTTGTTAAAGAGTCGTGGGGGATCTTTGGTAATCATCTCGCCAGGGAGATGGGAAAAAACCCAGTACAGCCCTTGGCCATTTGCTGTGGTCACATCTTGGCAAGCCTGCCATGAGAACCTGGAAGAAAACAAACAGGGACTTCTGCAATATTACTCTGTGCTGCAGGCTGGGGGGACTTTTCTAGCATGTCCTTTTTGTGTGTTGGCAGCAAAACGTTTCCTGCAGCACCTGTTTTCTGTCAGTGAATTAGTCTTAAGAGCGTTCGGTGCACACAGCCTCTGTATGAAAATACGCTGTGACTGTCATTTCTCCTTACAATAAACCTATCAAGGGTGAAGATGCATTTCTGCTCTTGGCCATTCCAGAGAATCCATCCTGAAATAATTTACTTTATAGCCTTGTTATTCACACCAGTACGGACTACTTGATTCATTAAAGGCCTCAGAACTGATTTGTAGCTGAAAGTACTGTAAGCTGAACAGAGTTGCTAGTGATATACAGTTAGCATCAATAGTTTTCAAAGCCACTACATATGTTGTTTTTTTTCCTTTGGGCCTTTTTATACCATCTTGATTTTACAATAATCAATTTGGAGATGACCATCCATGTTAATCAATGGCTGGCCACATTAATGCTCGGAGTCCTTTATCCAGTCACAGCTGCCTGCACACAGAGAAAACACCCTCCTGTTAGGCATGAAAGCTTAAATATCATCCCAGGAAACACACACACAGAGCAGAAAACATACATAGATTTTTTTTTTCAAATAATTTTTGCATAATTGATCCTCTGCTCCTGCAACTGTGCCATTACCACAGCTCCCACCCTGGCTAGCTTGCAGTGGTAGGAGAGAGGGTTAATTTGATGATCCTACAAATGTCCCTGTGTTAGCCAGACATACTAAAGAAAGGATTCAGCTTGCAGAAATAACCTTAAATCTGAAATCAATGTCTTCTGTTCTTAAATCTACAACTAAAGTTCTTGTAAGTATTCATTGTATGTAACATTTGGAAATCTACAAAGCATCATGTTAACAAGATACCTAACTAAGTCTACAGGATATTTTTTTACTGTTAGATATCTTCTGACATAGTTTAGAGGCTCCTCCCAAAGCTTGGCCTTTCTTCGGCAAGGTCCTGCATACAAATTATTAAACAAGCATCCCTCAGTAAGAGTTTATAACAAAAGCCCACAATTAATGCATAGATATATTCTTGCACTGAACACAAATTGGGACATAGATGTAGTCCCGTGCGTGCACAAGGCAAATCAGGATTAGGGCTGTAGGAAGAGAAGACATTTGCTGCTTTATCAACCTAAGGTTGATTTTCAGAGAAGCCTGTATGTGCCAAACATCACACCTACCAGAGATGGTTTATTTGAATCCAGAAGAGAATGTTCCAGATTTGGTGAATCACACCGTTCAGTTTGAAAGTCAGAGAGAGATGTAAGGTAACAGCACAGGAAATTGGGCTAGGATCCTTTCTTACAAGCAGTGAAACAGCATGTCTTAAGCTGACAGCCAAAGGATACTTAGTGTTGGCACCCACTGAGCAGACCTTGACCTCTCATCTCCCAACAGTTGTTTTTTCCTGTGAGGAACATCTCCCTTTCAATTATCAAGCAACTCACTGTTCACTCCACAGTGGCAAATACATGTCATTATGTAATGAGACTACACAGAACCTTAAAAACATAGTGCAATACAGCCTACAACACTATTACTCATTAATGACCTAGGTATCCACTCAGGGGATGGTTACACAGATACTGTTGCTCACTGGCAATGGGAGTGAATGAAGCAGAGTTAGAATTAGAAGATCAAGGCAGGAAAATGACCCAGAAAGTACCCCACAATACTGAGACTAACATCAGTGGAGTTGCTGGCTCATTGCTATAAGGCAACCTGCATTAGATCAAGGATATGGAAGTTCTTGGCAGATAAGAGAATAGACCATATGAGTATTTTTTAATTCAGGAGCTGGGTGGCATTAGATTATAGCCCAGCAAAAACTGGGCTAGTATGAATTTGTTCCAGGGAGAAGATGAGTTATAGAGCTAACCAGAGATTTCTAGTTTACAGCATAACTGGACTCTGCAGTTGTATGTTTTCATTTTGGCTCTGAGAAGGACTTGGTCTGCAAGCCTTGATGAAGCCACATGCACTCAGATTTTCAAAAGCAGCCTCTCAGTGCCTACCAGAGCACCAAGAAGCTGTGGTGCCCACAATTTCCTCTGCAGTCTGCAAAGATGGTGTTATTACTCATGCGTTTCACTAGGATAGAACTTGTTCTCACTCTCATGTCTTTAAACCTCCCAAATTCCTTGAAGAAAAAGGCCTATAGGTCTTCAAAGTACTTTTTCTTCCTGCTTTTGGGGCCTGTCCATTGAAAGAATGGGTCAAGTTTCACCAGACCTGCTCTCAACAGTGGATATTAATTACTGGAGATACACTCTTTTCAGTGTCTTTTATCTGGAGGAAGACTGTATTCAGACAGTGAAACCTGTAGCACAGAACATTTCAAAGCAAAATGGTCTGTGCATTAAGGGATGTTTGCTCCCCTCCTGTTGTTCTATTGCTTTAGAAATCTATTCCTGATATTTCTCAATTGGCAGGGCAGACTCGCAGGATATAAACTAAGATACTGGGTTTATACCTGTTTTGCCACATGGAAAATCAGTTTCAATTAGTGATTTTTCAGTCTCGCAAGGTTAAATATATTCCAGGAGCTAATTTATATCATCTCACTGGATGCAGAAATACTAACTTATACTCACATCCATGTCTAGATCCCTTTCCTAATGGACTGTAATATTCAGCTTTTTTCTTTCCTCATGTATATTCTGGCTTCTCTGAAGTCACACAAGAGATGAACATGACCCAGCATCTTGTAGACTGGACTGACCTTCCTTTTAACCTTCCTTATGAGGAATTCTGTCAAAATTGAGACCAGCTCTGCAACATTCCTGTTTCAGGGCAGAAGATGAGAAAGCTTTTTGCCATTTTTATTCTGCAAAGCAAAGCTCTATATCTGAAAACAAATTTTTAAAAACCTGCTTTTCTTTCCAATAGCTTTTCCAATCAATAGGAACATTAGAGAGGAACTTACATCCTGAGCAATTGCTACTACAAGTGATCATTGAAACTACTACTACTTTAACATTGCTACTGTATTAGCATTTAACTAACTATACCATAGATTCTTTAAAAGTGTATTTGACTGCGTGAAACTACCTACAGAGATAAAACCAACTTAAGAGGTTAATTTTCATTAAATTTAACTACTTGGCAGCTGTATAATACATTCTGTGTTGATACAGACAGCAGCCATCCAAACTGTGATTCTTTAAGGAATGTGTATTCTAACCTCTGCTTGTAAACAATCAGTTCAAATCCTTACCTGCATTTATAGACATTTCTTAGGAACTCAAAAGGACCAGGAACATCCACTTCATGATCCACTGTAAAATATTCTGAAAATTTATAGCTCTACCTGGAGCCAATGGAAACAGTTTGCAGATAACTGGAAGAATCATAAGCTAATCGCATTCCACATTTTTTCATCTTTTTCCTGTGAGGACTAGGTGTGTTATTTTTACCAGGGTGAGGAATGAGGGACAGAATCCAGCACTCAAGTGCCTATTTCTAATTATGCTAAGTAAACTGGGAGTTCTATTTGCATGAGGTGATAAAATCCATGTAAAAAACTGTCTTTGTGTTGATAGCCATACATAGAAACACATATAGTTACACCCACATGCATTTTTAGGGACTCACATTCAAGCACCTCCAGAAATATTCATAGCACCTTGGAGAGGGTGGGGGGAAATCTCTTATCCTCCTTGGTTTCCTTTGCTCATGTATTACCAAGGTAGAAATAAATAGATTTTTCTTTTCCATTCCAGTTAATAAAATGTCTTTTTATTTCAATGACCTTTCAGTCTTCCAGTATTTCCCCGAAGAATGATGATATAGTTGTTTTTCCTCCAAAACCTGCCAACACGCTGCTGCACGAGTCGCAGGTGGGAGGTATTACAGATTCAAAAGGCCTGTTTACTAGTTCCATCCTCACAACTCAGTTTCTTGCAGGAGAGAAAATGGAAGGATTTAGGAGGGTTTCTGAGTGCCTGCAGTTCTCGTTTTCATCAGCGGGAGGAGTAGGTTTCTAAAGCTTCAGAAAACCAAGCTTCACTGCCTGACGTGCCAGCTCGGGTTCCTGGATTGTGCAATTAACAATTGCTGCAGAAGCCTCCACGATATTGACCTGCTGGAGAAGAGCTCTGTGGAGAAGGACCTGGGGGTCCTAGTCGACGACAGGCTGGCTATGAGCCAACAGTGTGCCCTGGGACTGAGAGAGACAATGGGATCCTGGGGGGCATCAGGAGGAGTGTGGGCAGCAGGTCACAGGAGGGGATCCTCCCCCTCTACTCTGCCCTGGTCAGGCCCCAGCTGGAGTGTTGTGTCCAGTGCTGGGCTCCCTGGGATAAAAAAGACAGGGATCTCCTGGAGAGAGTCCAGAGAAGGGCTACGGAGATGATTAAGGGCCTGGAATATCAACCCTATGAGGAAAGGCTGAGAGAGCTGGGGCTGTTCTGCCTGGAGAAAAGAAGACTGAGGGGGGACCTAATCAATGTTTATAAATATCTTAAGTATGGGGTGCAGGGGGAATTGGCCTGCCCCTTTTCTTTGGTCAGTGGAGACAAGACAAGGGGCAATGGCTGCAAATTGGAGCACAGGAAGTTCCACAGCAACATGGGGAGGAACTTTTCCCCAGTGAGGGTGAGGGAGCCCTGGGACAGGCTGCCCAGGGGGTGTGGAGTCTCCTTCTCTGGAGAGATTCAAGACCCATCTGGATGCTGACCTGTGCAGTATGAGCTGGGGAGCTGCTTTGGCAGGGGGTTGGACCTGATGATTTCTCAAGGTCCCTTCCAACCCCTGTGATTCTGTGATATTAATGAGCTGTTGTAGGGGTAATGCCGCAGGCAGATACTGTAGGCTCATTTGCTGACAAGCATCTGGGCAAGACAGGGGAGGCAGGAGCACATTTTGTGTATCTCACAGTCTTACACTAGTACTGTTCTGCTGAGAAATCTTTGGAAGTTTTGTGATTATTTCTGCAGGTTTTTACTACTTCCACCACTCCTTTTCTTGTTGATCTGGAGAGGACTCTAACACACACACCCCGTACCTCAAGTGCACTTTTGCCCTTTGAGATCACAATAAATTAGGCTAAGGACCACACTTGCCAAGAACTAAGTATGATTTTCCCAGCAAATTAAAACCAGAAAACACACAAAAAAATACTAGCAAAAAAGCAATTTATGAGCCTTTCAGATGTACCAGCTTCTTAACCGGTCACATGAACCCTAGGTTTTTTCTGCCCTCAGTCTTTAATATCAGCTGTTGGCACATTGGACTTTCCCAAAATCTTTTCAAAAGAAATGGATTGCTTTAAATTTAACTTTTCCAGAAAGTTGTAGAAACCTGAAAATTATTTCTGGAGTGGGCTCACCTAGAGCAGAATACCTGCTTAGACTGCTGAGCAATGAACAGAATGTAATACTTAGAGGCTGAGGCTTCTATTGTTAGAAAAACATTGCTAGCCACAATCAACTACAGCTACTTTTGTGAAAGTATTAAAGGCAAGCGTAGATGCATGAGAACAAGAAGGGGACCACAGTCAAGTCACATTTAGCTAAGCAGATAACATCAATATCAGAGAACAGCAAGAGCAGAGCTATTTCCCAGGGGAATGGGAGGCAGGAGCCAAGGGATAAATCCCACAGCTAGCAAGGTTATTGCCAGCCAGGGTGCAACCTCGCAGTACCCATGGGAGGCAAAGCAGGACAGGCCAAAGGTAACAGCTAAAGTCAATAAAAAGCCCCGATCATAAGGCAAGAATGGAGCAATGGTCCAAGGTCAAACAAAAATACCAACCTGCAGGCCAGAAGTCAGACCAGGTCTAGTGGTGTCCAGATACATTGACAGCAGCGAGACAGAGCTAAGAACTTATTATTTAAGTTAAAATCAGAATCAAAGAGTCTCTAGATATATAGAGCCCTATCTAAGTCAGAGACCAATATTTCTCCATAACTCATCAATAGCTGATAGCCCTCAGCTGAGCTTAAATAGAGCTCCTGTGCCCACAGGTGTGGGGAGAAGCCCCTTGTGAAGCTGGTCATGGTCATTAAGGCTTATTAGTACAGCTGCTGTGCCATGTGAGATGATGGCAGTGATGTAGCTGGGTAACCTTCCTCTGCATTGAAATCAGAACTGTGTGGGTGAACTTCAGGTTACAACAACCTCTGGGAAAAGGACAATTTTCTTCTTATGGTTCCTCAAGTAAAGCTTCAAAGGTCCTCACACTCTGAAGTTCCCTGAGCATCAGCTCTGATTCAGGGAGGAAGGTGACGCCATCCTTTAAGCCTTTGATACTCTTCTCTGCTCTTTTTGTAGTGACCTCTATCAAGGAGCAGCTATCAACTTCTAAAGGAAAAAACCCAATGTTTTTTCTACAGGTTCCTTCAACATAAATGATCAGAATGGGTGCACAGAAGCTCAAAGACTTATGTCCACTGACTGTATTGAGTTTCTTCAAATTTACTGGGTTGTTTTCTGAGAGGAAAAAATAGTATCAACAGCCCCCAAAACAGCCCACACATGCCCTGCAATGGTGTTACCCATACAGATGGTGCAGCTCCCTTCCTTCAGTGTTCTTACCTGCACACTGGTGATGATTTTGGGGCATTGCCCTTCACAGATACAGCGAGCCAAATTCACCCTTCAGGTTGATCCAGTGTTTCTGTACATCCAGGTAGGTATTTCTGCATGGATTACATTTGATGGACATCTGTGAAATCTTTGTTAGAATAATAACGAAAAAGTTGCTGTGTAAAACAAAACATACAGCTCAAAATCTGTTGCAGTTTTTTATTATTCCTTTCCCCCACCACCCCCAGCTGTCTCTGAGCTGTGAACAGGAGTACTGGGTAGCACGAACTGAGAGGTGTTTGAAATGCAGCATTCTCCATCCTCCTGAGTCACCGCTAGCCACCAGCTTCTTTTCTGAACACTTGTTTTCAGTGTTATACTTTCAAATCAACTATGGCCTCACACTATATGCTTATTAAAACCCCAGCCCTTTTAAAAACCCAAAATCAAATGGCTTCCTCTTTATTTACACAAATTGTTTTAAAAAAACAAAATCTAAATATATAAAATGAAGCACTTGTGTTTCAGTAAAGCAAACGTTACAACAGCATCATCATGTACTGTTCGGCAGCTATGAGCAGAAATTGATGCACATTTCATCCACGTTTGGATGGAGATGAAGCAGCAGAAGCACAGTGGTGTTTTTCCAAGCCTCCAGTTTAATCACATCGAGCATTTATTGTATTCTGGCAATTTCACAAGTGCTGTCCTGGTACAAAGCCCTGCCATACAGGCCTATCAACCACCTGTACAGTTACCATGGCTGAACTGTCCTCACACATCAACTGAACTGTATGAGTGCAAGATCGAGTGGTGCAGGTGTGGTAACCAAACTGCATGGGTATGTTGTCCAAATCATACCTGTACGTTGACTGCGCCACACAGAAATAGTGACTGAACCCCCCAATGATGGTATCTGCCCTACAAAGAGAGGCTGAGGGAACTGGGCTGGTTCAGCCTGGAGAAGAGAAGGCTGTGGGGGGACCTCATTGCAGCCTGCCAGTCCCTGAAGGGGAATCAACTTTTTAAAAGGATAGACAATGGCAGGACAAGGGGGATGGATTAAAGCTAAAGGAAGGAAGGTTTGGACTGGATATTAGGGGGAAGTTTTTTACAGACAGAGTGGTGAGGGGCAGGAACAGGCTGCCCAGGGAAGTAGTGGCTGCCCCGTCCCTGGGGGTGTTCAAGGCCAGGTTGGATGGGGCCCTGGGCAACCTTGTGTAGCTCCAGGCCTGAGGTTGGTGGCCCTGCCTGTGGCAGGGGGTTGGAGCTCTGTGATCCTTGGGGTCCCTTCCAACCCTTGCCATTCTATGATTCTATGATTCTATGATCTGAGCTGGGCAGGTTCACAGGGACAGCGATGGAGCCGTGGGGCATGCAGGCTGGGCCTCACACCTGCCCTGGCCAGACCCTGCTGGTACCTCAACCTACCACGGACAGGCCATGGCACCTCACAGCCCCCCTGGCCTGGGGACAGCCTGCGTTGTCCTGGCTTCAGGCACCCGAGCTGGCCCGTTCCCGTCGTCTCTGGGTGCAGATCTTGGCGCGGGGGTGTAAAGGGCCTGGCCGCCGGGTGAGCCCCCTCAGCAGCTCCCCCCGAGCACCAGGACTACATCTCCCAGGATACAGCGCGGCGCCGGCGGCTCTTAAGGCCCCCTAGCGGCGGCGCGCAGCTGTCTGCAGGCGCGGCGGGGCGGGCTGAGGCGAGCGGAGCCCGGGCGGGAGCGGGCGGCGTCGAACGGGTCGAGGAGCGGGGGCTGCTGCCGGCGCCCACCGGCCGGGGCGGCGAGAGCCGGGCTGCCCGCCGAGGAGAGCGCAGAAAGCGATAGCGTCAGCTCGCGTGTGCGAGGAGCCGGTGCCGCACCGCAGCCATGGGGAACCGCGGGATGGAGGACCTCATCCCGCTGGTCAACCGGCTGCAGGACGCCTTCGCCGCCATCGGGCAGAACGCCAACCTCGACCTGCCGCAGATCGCCGTGGTGGGGGGGCAGAGCGCCGGCAAGAGCTCCGTGCTGGAGAATTTCGTCGGGAGGTGAGGCGGACGGGGCGGGGGGCAGTCCTTAGGGAGCCTGGCCGTGGGGTCGGGGCAGAGCCGCTGCGGGGCGGCGGTCGGGCAGAGCGGCGGTCGGGCACGGCGAGGGGCGGGCGGGCGGCGCGCGGACGGTGCCGCCTCAGGCGCGGGCAGCCGGCTGGGCGCGCGGGCAGCGGGGCAGCGCTGCAGGGCGCGCGGGGCTGCGGTGCAGCGGAGGGGGAGGAGGGCTCCCCGCCTCCCCGGGGTGGCGGGGGGGAGGCGGTGTGTTTCTCCGCAGCGGGGTCCCCGCCTTTGCCGCACCTTCGGGGCCGGTGGGAGCCCCCCCATCTCCGGCGGGAGGTGCGCCCTGGCTGTTACGTAATGCGGGGGGGCCGAGATGTCAGTGGGCAGCAGCCCCTTCCATTCCCTGCCTGGGGCCGGGCTGCCCCCTCCGCGGGTCCGGGAGGTGGGTATTGTGGGGTGGGGGCACGGGCACACACGCACGGATGGGGACGGTGTGTGTGTTAAGTTTAATCTGCTCCGTCCCCCTCCCCCGGCCCCGCCGCGCTGTCCTCCATCGCGGATGCCATGTCGGGAGCTGCGGGGAGGCTGTAGGAAGGACGGGGTTATCTCTCTCCTATACGCTCCGATCCCCGGGTGCTACCATTTTGTGACGGGCCATACACCGATGCCTTCCCTTCATGTGACCTTCGCGTTCATCATCTGCAACCTGAGCAAATTGCAGGCGGTGCTGCCTGGTTATCGGCTCCAGTGCTGACACACAACACCTGGGGAAGGCTGTGTGGGGGGTGTCGCTCCTCAGCTGGTTTCTGGCCTCGTTAATTAATTGTGTTCAGCGGTACACGGGGTTTCGCTAACAAGGTGTGGGGGTTTAAAGCGACGAGGGGCATGCAGGCTGCTGGTGGCTGCTGTGATACCTGGTCAGGTGCTTGCGTGGGTTTGTCAGATGTCGCTGTGTTTGTGGCATCTATTGGATGCCGTTCCCCCACCCCCACTTTGCCTTTTAAAGCTGTTTGCTGCCGGATGGCTCAGGGACCTTTCCTGCTGTCACAGAGTGTTGTGCATGGTGTTTTGGTTTAGCCCTGAATTCTGGGCTTGGGTGAGGACAGCCTTGAGCAGCGAATGCAAGGTGTGCTGTGGGTAGTAGGCAGAAGCACAGGGATTGTGTTTGGTGCAAAGAAAACACGGTTGGAATAAGGTTATTTTTTTCCACTATAGATATACCTACAAAGAGTTTGGGATCCTCTCCTAGCTAACTTCCCACAGTCCATGCGGTATCCTCCAGGGATGCTGGGAATTATGCCAAGGGAAAGGCATTACAGGAACACATTTTACTGAGCCTCAGGACATAGACCAGGGTCTACTTGTTTGTAGACACTGGAAGAAAAATAATGATTGCTGCCACCAAAGTGAAAAACTTGCTGTGCTGTGGCTTTCTAAGAAAGGGAAAATAGGTCTGCTGAAGTGTGAGCAAAGCAGGTTCACCTGTTGGCTCTGCTGTTTTCCTGCTTTCTAAGTACTGGCAGCCTAACCTCGTAAATCCTTATTAGAGGATCTATGCAGTCAGTGCTGCAGTGGCGTAATATATGAGGTATGGCTGTTGGGCCAGAGGAGGGTTTGTTGAAGGATAGTCACTGCGTTGGTGTACATGGCCCCTCTTTCTTAGACTGAGCAAGCAGAAGGGGATATGTTAATCCTTGGTGCATTGCCACTGGCACCAGTTGAGAACAGGATTTTGTCTGCCAGGTGAAGAGGAAATCAAATTGTTTTCTGTCTCTTTCTGATGACCTCTGTCCCAGGAGACCTTGTGACCTCCCTGTCCCACATCAATTGTCTCTCTAGCAGCAAGTTACAGTGCTATGGCTTTTAGGAGATGAAATAATGAAGGTTCCCCTGAGCAGAAGCTGAAAGACCTGTCTGTAGAAGAGTGTTTAGAGGAAATAATTGGAGTGGAAATGGAAAATATGTCAAAGGGAAGAGGTCTTTCTCCATTTGATACCCTTGAGTGCTGGCTAGTTTAGAGACTGGTAACGTGAGACCATCTTCCCACAGAATGTATGTGTATATGCTGCAAAACCCATTCCTGTTAAAATACTGTTGGGGCCCTGCTGTAATGTATAATCTCTCTTCTTTTTGTGTGGGTATTGGAAACAATGATAAGAAGCTGTGGGAATAGTATCCAGAATAAGCACAGTGCATCGGTGTCATGGTGACAGGGGCTGTTTTCTTGTCTGAACAGGCAGAAGAATTTGTGTGTAGACCTACTGTGTACAAATACAGTTATTGCTGTAGCGTGGACATGACATGTGTCATTGCTGTAGCTTGATACCAGGATGGTGGTGCAGCTAGTGCTCAGCAGCTGCTCACTGCAGAGTGAATGTGAGTGCTGATGAGCTTCTCTTGAGTGGCTGGAAATCTGTGCAAGAACAAATGCAGTTGATACTGACTGATGTGCTTGATAGGGATGCTTCAGCAGAGGGGCTGGAGGCCCTGCCAGGGCTGCTTTCCCCACTCAGTACCTGCAGAGGAGCCTTTTAAAACTGTCCTCAAGGCATGTTCACGTATCAGGGTGGCACGCTTGCCCCCACTGCCAGACCTGGCTTGTGGCTATGCAGGACGTCAGTGCTGCTGGCACTGAATCCTGTGTGAGCTGAAAACCTCAGAGCACAGAGAGGTGATGCTGACTGTAATCAGTGTTTAGTTACATGTCTTACTAAACAAACGTTTTTTTCCTTCCTGAATGCAGTAGCTTACTAGTTGCTGCTAATTACTCTTCCAATGTCACTTACTCTGCTGTTAACAGATTATCCAACAGTGCAGAGCTTGTATTTATAATACCAGATGTCAGCATGGCTGCTATGTGTGCTTTTGCTGCCGGAGACTCAGCATGGTGGCTCAGATACTGGCTGATGGTGTTAAAATCACTGAAGGGATGAGAGAAGCCACATAAAAGCCAGACAGGTGATGCAGCTTTTTGTGGAGTGGTTTATCCTGGGCCCCAGAACTGGAAAGAAGGTTCATTGAGTCACCTCCAGGCATTTCCTGTTGATGTGGTTATGGGCTTGTAGGATACCTCAGGTTGGAAGGGACCTCAAGGGTCACTTAATCCATTCTTGTGGTGCTGTTACTTCCCTGATGCCACTTTTCTTAAATTAGAAGGTCTTAGAGCAGGCACCAGTACCAGAAAAAATGGTCTGATAAAAAGAACAAAACCTATTGTATATGCTAATTCAACTGGAGAGAGCCCTAAGGAGCAGGATAGAGAATATACAAGACAGCTCATAAAGCTGTTTGTAAAATCATCCATGTTGATGCCATCCTATTTTGCCATGTGAAAATAACCCACATAAGTGTGTGAGTGTGAAATCCTGAAATCTGAGTGCTGTTACACAAATCTTTGGATTTGTGGGAGTATTACTGTTATCTCTGCTTTACAAATGGGAGAAACTGAAAGCATTGGGCTGTGTTCAGATGGCTGCATGAATGCCTGTGCGTTGTAGTCTTCTTGTCTGATCCCAGGCAGGGTGCTGCTCAGCCCTTGTAGGACAGCTGCATTGCTCTCCATGGAGAAAACAAGGCATCTCTGACTTCTGCAGAACAGATGGTTTAAGGGGGCTGCTGAGGAGGCAATGACTGAGGACTGGGAACAGTAGGTGGAAGGAGATGAAGCTGTCTCATTTATGATCGAGGGAGCTAAGTAATGCCAGAGTTATGGGAAGTGAATCAGGGTTTACTTGACCCCAGACCTGAGCGAAACCCCCAAAGCATCCTTTCTTGGGAGCTTTTATGTCCCAAACAAAACAGGGCACTGAGCACTCTGTCACCAGGCTCTGATGGTATATGCTGAATTAAACAGTGTTTATATGTTGCCTGGAAGGAGGTTGGAAGAGGCAGGCACGGACCCAAACTTCACTGCGTTGGGCTACCTTTGCCTCTCCTAGCAAACTGCAACTTCAGCACTGGTAAAAGAGGAGGGAAAACGCAGCATTGCAATGCCTGTGGCAGTGGTAAGCATAAGTACCTATTAAGCTTGGCACTTGTGCTACAGTAATTGCCTTGACAAAACCAGACAAGGACCAGGCAACATGTGCTGCAACTGTGTCTTTGGCTTGCCATGTCACATACTGAAAATGCAAAGATAGATCTTGAAGCCACAGGATTCAGCTTGACTAAGGTATAACTTGAGGAGCAACTTGCTATCTTCATACCTCAACCTTCCCTAGCCTTTTAGAGAGAAATACTTACACCCCAAGATATGATGAGGGAATAGTTTCTTTAACACATGCTTTATGTGAGGCTTCTCCAGCAAAATGCCTTCAGAAGCCAACTACCTAGAAGTGAAAGATCCTTTAGGGATGCCTACAGAGATGCAGATGCTTGGCCTGTTCACATACTTCTAGGAAGACTGTTTTGTCAGTCATCTTTGTGCTTTTAAGTTGCTCAGGCTTCTGCTGTAGTACGTGCTGTGTGAGCTCGAGTGCTTTAAAGAGAACTGAGGGTTCAAATCTAAAAATCCTAGCAGCTATGTTTTGTCTAGATTGGGGATGCCCACTGTACAGGGTAATGCTGAGCAGTAATGCAGCACTTCAGTGGCAGATTTAAATTTAAACAAGACTCCTATACTCACTTGATCTGGCAACTAAAGGGGCCCTTAAATATGATTTTTTTTTCCCCTGCTTTTATATACATTCACATGCCCAGAGTGCTGGCAGAGAGAGTAGTTACAAGTCATGGACCCTTAATTGTTGTATGATAAATCCATCTATGAGCTGGCCAAGTGCTGCTGGGTATTTACAGGTTAAAGTATTGCTTGAAAAGTGACTTGGTTAGGGTTGCAGAGGATTGTGCAAAAGCCAGAAGTAGGATTCTGTTGTTTATTCAACTGTGATTTATTTCTGTAATGTCCTTCAAATGGCAGCAAGCCTTTGGTCTTCAGTGAAGAGCATACTTATTTTCATCTCAGATTAATTGGGGAAGGAAGAAAATGTGGAGCACCAGGGAAATAGATAATGTGTTACAGCAGACCACGAGATAATTTAAAGAGAAAACTGTACAGCTTTGAGCAAACACTTGGAGGAGGAAATAGGTAATTAAGTTAAAACTTAACATGGATGGCTGTGTTGGTGGGGAAGGATGGATGTCAGCGTGTGTAGGTGCTGCAGCAGTGTCTGCCTGTGTTTGTCCTCTGACTATTTCTTTTAATGTTGTAGGGGTTGGCTCAAATAAATACAAATTTAATACCTTTTCTATTTGCTACAGTAGGTAAATGTTCTCTGCAGATCTTGCTGTCTGATGGCATAATTCTGCTTGACTCTGTAGTGATGACCTCATACTTCTCATAACTGCCCGCTAGCCTGATATTCACAAGGAATAAAGATCCTTACAGCAATCTCAGATCAATTCAAGAAATTACCTAGGGGAAGTTATCTCCAGTTTAGAAGCTGAACTTCAGTATTCTGCAGGTTGGGGCTTGCCTGGACGTAGTGATGTGTGAAAATAACTGGCTGTCTTATTGCTGGAATTCATTGTGGGATAGCTGGCAGATGAGGAGGATGCAGCCTTTGCTAGTGTGGACTCTTCCTTGCTACCATGATAATCCTCATGTTGGGAATCTTGGGGCACCCCAGTCTTTGATTAGTCCTTTACTGTAGTTTGAGATAGGTAAGTGATGTGGGTGTTCGGTGGAGCAGAATCTGAATGGAGGCCTGTGACTAGCGGTGTTCCCCAGGGCTCGGTGTTGGGTCCGGTCCTGTTTAATATCGTCATTGATGACCTTGATGAGGGAATAGCATCCACCCTCAGCAAGTACACCGATGATACAAAGCTGGGAGGGGTGGCTGACATGCAAGACACTGCACTGCCATCCAGTGAGACCTGGACAGGCTGGAGAGCTGGGCAGGGAGAAACCTAATGAAATTCAACAAAAGCAAGTGGAGAGTCTGGCACCTGGGGAGGAACAACCACATGTATCAGGACAGGCTGGGGGTGACCTGCTGGAGAAGAGCTCTGTGGAGAAGGACCTGGGGGTCCTGGTGGGTGACAGGGTGGCCATGAGCCAGCAGTGTGCCCTGGGGCTGAGAGAGACAATGGGATCCTGGGGGCATCAGGAGGAGTGTGGGCAGCAGGTCACAGGAGGGGATCCTCCCCCTCTGCTCTGCCCTGATCAGGCCCCACCTGGAGTGTTGTGTCCAGTGCTGGGCTCCCTGGTATAAAAAAGACCAGGATCTCCTGGAGAGAGTCCAGAGAAGGGCTATGCTGAAGGGCCTGGAGCATCTTCCCTATGAGGAAAGGCTGAGAGAGCTGGGGCTGTTCAGCCTGGAGAGAAGAAGACTGAGGGGGGACCTAATAAATGTTTATCAATACCTGAAGCATGGGGTGCAGGGGGAATTGGCCTGCCCCTTTTCAGTGTCTGTGGGGACAGGACAAGGGGCAGTGGCTGCAAGTTGGAGCACAGGAAGTTCTGCACCAACATGGGGAGGAACTTTTCCCAGTGAGGGTGAGGGAGCCCTGGGACAGGCTGCCCAGGGGGTGTGGAGTCTCCTTCTCTGGAGAGATTCAAGACCCATCTGGATGCCGACCTGTGCAGTATGAGCTGGGGAGCTGCTTTGGCAGGGGGGTTGGACTCTATGATCTCTCGAGGTCCCTTCCAACCCCTACAACTCTGATTCTGTGATTTGCTCTGTAACGGTATGCTGTGACACTGGGCTGTGGAGAGTGTGCAGAACCAGTGGGGGGAAAGCAGTTGGAAGATTCCAAAAGCATTCCCCTTTGCTAAAATTGCTGGCTGTTTTTAAAGCACAACATGCTTATCACTTTTCACATGGTCCAAAAAAGCCCCAAAGACAAATGTATATTGTTAAAGGCTACTGATTGTTTTCAGAAGCCATAGTTCTGTACTGAGGAGAAGACATCAACTCAAGTCCTTGAACTTCTCCAGATGCTTTGAGCAGGCAGAACTCTTGCAAGACTTAAATAGAAGGTGTGGGAGTCTGTCTGCAGCACCTCCTATCTGAGACAGCTTCCTGCCTTAGAATAACACTTTCAGAAGCTATCCCCTTCCTGATCTAGTGAATTACTGAGTGTACCTCCTTCATGCTCAACTTCAAGCTTGAGTGTGCCTTTACAAGTTGTAAGTGAAACTTGTCCTGAACAAGGATTTCTTAGCATCTTTAAGGTGCACATTTTTAAGGAGAAATTGAAGAAGTTGACAGCATAAGTTAATCAAGAAAACAGTTCTTGCTGTGTTGTAGCTACTGAGGTGAAAACTTAGAATGCCTTGAGCATCAAATTTGTTAGGCAAGAGCAAACCCATGTGTGCTCCACCCATGCAAGCCAATACTCAGGCTTTTGTTTCAGGTTGTGCATTTGAGTGGCAAAACCAGAAGATCTACTGATAGGGTGGCAGGCAGTCACCTAGAAGCATATGGTGTTCAGCCTGTATGTCCAATGGTTTTGAGGTGGCATCTGTGAAAGGTAGTTTACTGATAATATGCAGGGTAAACCTACTTCCTTAATATGCCACTAAAAACACCTGAAGTTTTTTGTGTGTAATAGTTTCCTCCTTGGACTCATCGATCTGTAACCATATGAGTCAGAAAGCTGCTAGCTGGGAGGAGAGCTAAAACTAAATCTGGTCCAGAAAAAAAACCCCCAGAATTAGTCATGCATGGTGGGAAAATAGCTCAGGAGTGGGACAGCTTCTCATTCCACTGGAAATCTTCCTTTCCTGATATCAGCCCTGGATTTGCATGTCCTGATAAAGAGTGAAAGCTCAAGGTAAAGGGATATTGTCTCTGATAACAGGCAGATGGGCATCTTCAGCCTTGAGAGAGAATTCTGTTCTCAGCTCTGGAACTAAGTTCCCGTGTGACTAACTTCTACTGTGACTTTTTTCTCTACCTGTAGAAAGGAGAGGGTGTTGGTCTTGGTCACGTCATGTCAATGGGCACTTGAAATAACCCTAGAACAGGTTAACCACAAAGGAGGAAATTTTTTCCTAGGAATAAATTAGGACTCTGTGGGGTTGGTACAGTGATACCTTCCTGAGCCCTGTGAGAGCCCTTTGAAAGCCCTGCCTTCTCTCCAGACCTGGTGTGTCAAGAGCTTTAGCTGTTCTTGCAACTCACTTGCCCAGTGTTGCTGGTTACTCAGGTCTGCTCTGCAGAGAGGTTGGCACTGATGCAGCCACTGTGCTGGTGGCACAGATCAAAGACTGGATTTGAGGCATTGGGGTATACTCAGAAAGCACTGGGAGATGAGAGGATGAGCTGGGAGCACTTAAATTGTTGAGCATAGCCTTCCATAGCAGGGATGGGTAGTGCAGCCCTATAGAGAGATGAGCTCAGGGTTTTGTCTCTAGTGACTTTGAAAGCTCAGGTCGTCTGGTCAGGCCTCCAACAGGACTGGTTCTGAAGAGCTCCAAAAAGCATGCATTATGTTTATTTTTGAGTGACTTGATGGACTTTACTCATGAGCTTTGGATGCTTGCTCAGAACTAGCTGCTATAAATATTGGGGTGGCTATGAAGAGAGGGGTTCACTGAGACTTTGCACTTAGAATCATAGAATGTTTGGGGTTGGAAGGGACCCCAAGGATCACAGAGCTCTAAACCCCCTGCCACAGGCAGGGCCACCAGCCTCAGGCCTGGAGCTACACAAGGCTGCCCAGGGCCCCATCCAACCTGGCCTTGAACTCCTCCAGAGATGGGGCACCCACCCCCTCTCTGGGCAGTCTGCTGCAGCCCCTCACCACTCTCTCTGTAAAAAACTTCCCCCAGCTTTTTGTTTTTAAAGTTCTGATAGGGCATACTTTGACAGTTGAATGTAAAATGGTTCAAGAATTTTCTTAATTGCCATGTCTATCCATGTATATGACAGCTTAAGCTGCTGATGGTCGCTTCCTGCATGACCTTCAAGCTTGTCACAGCTCCCAGGCTGGTGCTGACTCTAACAGATAACTGCTTTTCTTTCCTTTAAGGCACAGTGCAGGAAGAGTGAGCTGAGTCTGAAATCTAACAGTGTCTCTGATTGTTCTTTGCCATGTTAGATGCAGTGAAAGCTTTGGCAGTCCCAGCCATCACCAAATGGAAGTGAGATGGTGTTTCAATCCCTGGTCAGTAGCTTCTTGCAGTTCAGCATAACGTGCTTGTGGAAGCATCTTGGAAGCAGACGTTATGCAAGCTCCTCAAGCTGTGTCTTGCTGACTGGAAGCAAACTTGCCAACTTCTGCCACTTTTCTGCAAATCTGGTGACTTGTGTAGCTTTTCTTAGAGCCCTGGACACAGCAGTTATGCTAACAGAAGAGCAGTGTAGCTTTTATATTGACATCAGTTTCTAACATGGGTGTTACACTTTAATCTTTGGAAAGATGATGTGCTCCCAGAGACAAGTATAACGAATCCCAAAGCCTGCATTGTCAACTCTTCCCTTCCTGAAAATCAGGGCTTAGTCCAAAAACTGTAAGCCCTGCTAAAATACTTGTATTAGTCACAATGAATAATAAATTATACAAAACGAGGTTTGGAATAAATCCATTTCCTCACTTGTGACTGAAATGGGAGCTAAACTCCAGTCCCTGGGGGTGAAAATACTTTTTAAATCATGTATTGCCTCAACAGTTGCCTTTAACAGTCCCTTTCCTGTTTCTTAGGGCTTTAGGTTACGTTGTTGCAGCTGAGTTGAAGGGTGAAGAGTTAGCACTACCCTGTGCAACATGAGAATTGCTGGGATCCTGTCTGGCTATGCTAGGACTGTAATTTTGTGGCTGTGAAACAGTGTGGATGTAAGAGTGCCTCATGTAGTGTATGGGGTGCCTGAGAGAGGACAGCCTGTATTAAACTGATACTGCTGTGAATTTTAGCTGAAGGGCCAGGCAGCATTGCTGTGATGCTGTACAAAAGCTGAGCCTAAGCTATGACTGTATTGTGAAGCAGTTCATCTGCATTTAGACCCTTTCTCACAGCATCAATAGGCAAAAGGCTACAGAGATGCTGAGTAGTCAGTTCTCAACATCTGCAAATGTTTTTACAGCAGAGCTAACTTACCCTGGAGAGCACTAGGAAAAACTAATTATTTGGGGTTGGTTTTTTTGAGAATGGAGATCCAGGGATGGGGAAGGCTGTGCTGTTTTTTGTTAGATCAAGGAAAGAGGTACCTGGAGGTAAAAATCTTCATGGCTTTGTACAGTTCTTCCTCTTCGCCTTCTTGCCACTCTTGCATGTTTAAAGGCAGAGGAAGTTATGTAGGATCTGACAACAAATTGTCAGGTTGTTTCAGCTCCAAGCTCTCCCTCATCCAAGTCATTCAAGCCTCTACAAACAGGGTCTTACAAGAAAAATAATTGTCCCTTTGACAATTCTTCCCACACGTGCCTCCCAGTGTGGGAAGAATTCCCTGTCAACAGGGACATACACCTGATGACCTGCTAGTTCAGAATTAAGCTAGAGAAACCAAAGCTCTAACCCTCACAGTTCTTAGGCTGATGTTTAGTTTCACTGACTTGCTCATGATTTACTCTGAAATTCCACTGCTCTGGGTCAGGAGGAGGCCCCTGAATTCCAATACATATGTTAGGTTTCCTCTCTTTCTGTCTGCTGTGATCTCTTGAGTAATCTCTGGCTATTTCTTAAGCTGATTGTGCTTTTACTTTTAATAGAAGCTCCTCTATGAATAGCTGGGAGTTGCCTGAGCATGGTGGTGGCTTTGAGAGGAATCTACTGCAGTGAGGTTATAGCTAGAGGTAAGGAGGAGATTGGTACCTACCAAAATGCAGAATAACCTCAGGGACTGGTGCATGACATATGTCACTCTGCAGAGATGATGCTGCAGCTCCAGTGCTGAAACTCAGGTCACCTCTTCTACATCCCTGCCGCTCTCAGCAGTGATCCTGGAAATCTACTGCTTCCCTCTGGGCTGTGCTGCTTTGGTTTGTTGTTCCTGTTGTAGGCATTGCTCTCTGTTTCTGCCTGTTTGTACAAGATCTGTTTGTTATTCCAGGCTGAGAAGCCCTTTACCTGTGGAAAACAGGGAAAGACATGGAAGACTGGAAGATTCTGGTCTGTTTGTCCAGGTCCACAGTTTGCTATGTATTCACAGTGCCTATTAATAGGCAACATCAATTTTGACCCTTCTCTGCTTTTTTAAATGTAAGCCTTAAATTTTCAGTGAAGACTTGAACTCCTTTAGGAATTCTGTGGATGTGTAGCTGTGTAAAAACCTGCTGGTTTGTCCCTTCCTACGATCACTGCCCAAACTTGACCGGAGGAATGTTCCCTGGGACATGAGCAGTGCCTGGGGAAGTGACCCCTGGTCAGTTAGATGGACTTTGACAGATACATTGGAACTCGTCGGTAGGTCAGAAGCTCATCTCTTCTGGGGCTGTTGATCCAACTTTCATTCTGGAGTAGCCCAAAATGGAGAAGTCTCCTGTGGTTTGTTTGAAGCAGAGTTCAGTGCCTCTGACTTTGCTTTGCACTAGAGGTGTCAGCAGTCAGTCTGCTGTTTTTCCTTCAAGGACTGGAGGAGCAGTGCCTCTGCACCGTGCTTCCAGCCAGGGTGATCCTAATTATATCTGAAACTGCAGAGGTGCAGTACGTAGCAACAGCTTGGCACTGTTCCTGCACACTTCTCCAGGCAGAGCAGAGATATAAATTGGCATCTTAAGTTCCCTCTGCGGGACAACTGTGCACCTTGGGCAGCACGGTCAATGCCTCAGTGCAGCATAACTCTGTTATCCCACAGAACTTTGTCCTTCCTGCCTGGCCTGTTGGAAGGGAAGCAGCCTACATCCACAGCACGCTCTGCCTCTTACCACTGACCCATGATAAATTATCAGGGTACATGCATTCAATTTTATAAACCTGCCACCTGTGTCTGGCCAAAAGTAGCATATCATGGCTGGAGATACCATCTCCTTTCTTCGTACAGCTTCTGTTTGCATTAGTGAGCTCATCAAAGACATCTTGCCTTTTCCAGCGTGCTCTGTACCCTTTGTGGCATTCGGGCTCTGGGGAGGCTGTCTCCTTTTCTAGCACACAGAGCTGTCTGGGAGTGGAAGGAGTGTCATACTGCAGTGATGAAATGAGCCTAGAGCTACATTTGTTCTTCTCTTAGGTCTCGCAGCAAAGACCAGGAGTCCAGAGCTGGTAAAGTTTTGACAAGCAGTCTAAAATGATACTTCCCATGAGTGTTTGATATCTTTGGGGCTGCCGTTGTACCTGGTCTCCTTCTCTGAAGGAGAGAAGGGCAAGAAGGGGGTAAACCCCTTTTTAGTCAGAGTCTCCATGTAGCAAATAGCTTGAATATTAGTTGCTGCTTCACAGTCTAATGGTGTCCTTGAACACAGGAGAGCCTTTAGTCTAGGCTCAGCTGCAGCCTGAGTCCAGAGCGCTAGGACAGATTAAGACACTGGTGCTGGGAAATGGCAAGGTCAACCTCTTGCTCTTTGGTCTTAGCATACATTAATCCTTGGCTGTTATTGTGGCTGTGTTTTTCCAAACAGTCACTCCTGCCCCAGAGTTTTAGTGTACAGCTTGTCCTTTTGTTTTCTCCTAGCTCAGGTTGCAGGTACTGTACTCGTGTTTTTCAGGGCTGCAACCGTTCTGCTATGGCCAAGCCAGGGTTTGTCAGTAGGTTTGTTTGTGCCAAAGCAGAGCAGTGATGCTGCAGTACTATGACAGATCAGTGCAGCTTGAGAGACAAGCAAAGATGCTGGGTCATGGGTTTATCTGCATGGCCACAAGAAACCCTGTTTCCTCACTACTGCCATCAGGATGGGACTAATCCGATGCTCTAGGGTGTTGTTAATGCCTGGTATTGCTGTCTTGGAGACCAATGGGAGATTCTGAAGATAAAATCTGCTTGGGTATATACAGTTTGGAGGAAGTAAAAAGAAAAACAAACTTGCTTTCATGCTGTGATGGTGAAAACTCAGCCAGGCAGACCAAGGTCTAGTTTACAGCTTCTGGAGTAGAGAATACCTCATGCTAGTGCAGTGTTTTCTATACCTCTGGCTCTGGCCTCAGGACCCAGCCAGTGCTGTGGTTGCTTTTTCCCCTGAATCTTGATACTGCTGCCCAAATCTGGTGCTCTGTTTTCTTTTTCCTAGTAGTGTAATTCTTGACATCAAAGATGTTTTTTTCCATAAATATGTAATTCTTAATGCCACATCCATTCAGGATATATCAGGCTGCTTATTCCCTTGAGCTCCTGATATTGTCATGGAAAATCAGTGCTGTGTTGTTATTTACCTTTAATATCCCAAGGCAGCAAGCAAGATCCAGAACTTCCTTTTTTTTATTGCCCAAAAGACCCCAGAGGAAGCTGCACAGCAGCAGTGCTGCAATCTTCTACTCCCTCAAGACTTTTCCTTCCCCAAGAAAAGAGCTGCAGCCTAGAGTCAATGCGGCATTTGCTATAATGGGCAGTGACTTTTTGAGAACAGGCAATGTTCTGTAGGCTGTACTACTCTAAGTAATCCTCCACAATAAAATGCAGAGTTAAAACAAGAAAATCCCTTTACAGTTTTTACCTGAAAAAAAAAAAAAAAAAGAGAAGAAATTGGCTCAGGAGTACCCTTGATGTTGGAGTGCCCTGTTTTCCTTTCCCATCTGTGTTCTACGTATTCAGGGCTGACCCATCTGCAGGAAGGTAGCAGGGAGGGATCTGGCAGATAAGTCAACCCTCAAAATGGAGGAGGGGGAGGATATACCTGATTTACTCTGAGATAAATGGAAGCAAATGACACCTTAGGTGAGATGGTGGGTTTTGTATGCTGGGAGTACCTCTTGTTTCTCCTGCAAACTCTTGACCTATAGCTGTAGATGCTTGCTTAAAATCCCTCAGCCTCAGTAGCTTGGGGCTGGTGATGCACAGCAGTGAGGGATGCAGGAGCTGTGTGGACATCTAACTGATTTGTTTCTATGGAAACAAGTAGATTTCACCATGCTGTAGGGAAGTAGGAGGGGAATTATCCCCCTGGGCCTGGTTCTGGCTCTCAGATTGGATTGGTTGCTGCACTGCAATTGTAGAGGAACAGCCCATGAAGGGATTATCAAGCTAGTCGGTGATCCCAGGCAGGGAGAGAAGCATGTGAATCCGGCCTGCCCCCATTGCAGGCTGTGAATCCAGCCTGCCCCCGTTGCAGGCTTCCTTGGTGGGGATGACACAAGGCACTGTTGTCGTGAGCCAGGATTCCTGGGGTCACAGCCCTCTGTGGTGCTTAAAGGCAAAGAACTGAACTGATGTCAGCCTTAGCCACAAAGGAGGCCCACATTATACTTCAGGCAGCTGCAACTGTGTATCCTGCCCGAGTTCTCAATTAGGATGGCTAAGGTGGTAGACTGTGCTCATATTATCATGCTTTAGCACACCAACTTCTAGGCAAGAGCTGAGAACTATTTGTGGTGTCTCCAAGGACTTGTGGAGGATGAGATGAGAAAGAGCTGAGATCTTTCAGGTAGGCTTCAAGTGTGGCTTGCCGAGGACATTATTGTATTTCCTGTTACATTTGGTGTATTGCTTCAGAAAGTCCCAGCACCCAAAGTCCTTTGACTGGGAGTGATGATTTTGAAATCCTATTTCTAAAATGAAATTTGATCTCATGAAATCAGAGAAGGAATCAAACCATGAATATACATCTTGATCAAAAAGTTCACGAAGAACAGTACTTACTAAACCCCGTATATTCCTAGTAGTCTGAATGGACCATGTGCAAAATCCTAATGTTGATCCTTCAGCAGGGGCTGACCAACACTTCTGTATTTCATTTTTGTGTCTTAAAGCTATTGATGTAGGCTCCAGCAGTGACTCGAAGGGAAAGCTTAAAATTCTAGATAGAAGAAAGAGCATGGAAAACTGGCAAAAAATGGTAACACTTGTGTGTTTGAGCCTCTTCCCAAGGTATTCTCTTGTCTGTCCTCTTCTCTTCCTGCAGATGTAGTGCAGGAGCTGTGCAGCCTTGTCCAGATTCTATTTGCTTGGCTTCTATCTCCTCTCACTGTATATAAGGACTTCAGTACACATGATGTAAACTGAGGTAGGGATGGGGTGCATCTCTGCTGGAAATTCTTGCTTTAGGCTTGGTAGTGTAGCTGGTGAGTTGACTGGATGTGGTAACCCTTGGTTGTGGCTTTCCAAAGATCAGTTAGAAGAATGTAATGTCTCTGCCCTACTTCCAGGTCCTCTAAAAATATTGCACCTTGACAGTCAAGCTAGATCTTGCTGTAAGGTCTACCAAGCATTCAGCTCAGGTGTTTGGCTTCCTTGGAATCTGTAGACAGACAGCAGCAGCAATCCCTGGGGCAAACTCTTGGCTCTACCAGTCTCTGGGCTGGCAGGCCCTCAGGCCATTGAATAAAGGTACCTGAACTGTAAGAATGTTTCTGACCTCCTTGGTTGTCTCTTGCCTGGTGGAAGCAGTGTAGCCATGAAGCTCTGTGGCTCTCATCAGCTGAACATGTGGCTCTGGTGCAGCCATGACTTGGTGTAATACATACAGCTATGGATGTGTCCTGAAGCTAGTGGAGCATGAAACAGAAAAACTGACCCAAAGGATTCAAATAAAAATAAATAATAGAAAAATCTTTTACGTTATCCTGCTGCTGCCAGAGAACTACACAGAAGCATGTGTGGGAGAGGGGCTGAGTGAGACAAAGAAAGGAGATGTGGGAAGAGTCTTGTGAAAGGCACTGGCTGCAGTGGCTCCTGGGAACCACTCTGCAGTCAGAGATAAGCCAGAAAGGCAGAACTTGGTGCACTCTGGAAGAGATTTAGTGTGCTGTGGGAGGGGTCAGGCTGTTTCTAGGCAAGCATTCATGTACAAATCACTGTGCACGCTCCTCTTTGCTGTGGCAGTGTTCACAAAGGTGCTGGAGGCTGAAGTCTGAACACAGACACTGCAGCTGAGGTATCATGATGCAGGAGAGCATTGCATGGGGCCTGTCTCTCTTCTAGCTGTGTCCCCTCAGCCCACACTTGACTCAGATGTGTTAGGGGGAGAACACATTTTTTGATCAACACTCTTGACATTCAAGGCACGTAGATCCTCCCAGAGACCCACAAGAGCACATAAATGTACCAATGCATTTTGGTGGCAAAAGGCTTTATCCTCTTCTGTAGGAGAAAGGTGTGTGCTCTACCAAAAATTACCCAGAAGGGGACAGTACTGGAGATTGTCCCTCTGGATCTCTAGATCAGTGACCATGTAATGTTGCAGTGTCCCATGGCAAGACGACAAGCCCTGTTGCAGAGGTAGAAGCTCACTCAGATGCCATGTCTCTATGGCACATCGTTTAATCCTAAATGTCAGTGAAACAAACTGCACCATTATGCTTGTTCATGAGGAACTGGATTTCAGTTGCCAGACTTACTCTATGTAGGCTTTCAAACAGCCAGCCATGCAGTTTTCTATGGAGGTGGATTCCCTTGGAGGAGGGAGCCTCCTGAAAGATTTCCTGTCTTTTTGGCAAAGCCTGTAATGTGGGGTCATTGTGGTTTTCTGAAATGTTGCCTTTTTGTGGTAGATACAGTTTTCTTGTGTGGCTTTACTTAGTTCGTATGTTAATCTATGAATGCACTGTTTTTCTTTCTTCTAATAAAGTGAGAGCACACCATCTATGACAGATCGCCTCTCACTGGCTGGGGACCTGTGCTGGGATCCCCTGCAGTGCTCTGCAAAGGAATAGAAGAACTGAGGGCAGGTTAGGAAATAGGAGAAGGTGCGAACTTCAGGAGTTACTTCACTACCTATCCCCTCTGGCTCTCATTGCAAATAACCCTGTGCCACTCTGGAAGTGGGTCCAGCTCATAACTAGCTTTTATGCTTTGCACTGCTCGGACAGCACATGAGGAGTTTGAGAGTCTTTGGGAACTTACCTCCAGTGAACTCCCAAAGCTGAAAAGAGGTCTGCTTGGCCCTCCTTGGTTACTGATCTGGAGAGCTGTACTGGGGAGAAATGGCTAGGTGTTGGTGATGCTGCTTGAGTGCCAGAACTACTTCACAAAGCAATTGTAAGTGTTCCAAGTCAGCACAATAGCGACAACCTCCCTTTGCACTGCAGTTAATGGAACTCAAGGTACAAGGCAGTGAGGAGCCTTCTCTCTAATTTTTTTGTTTCTGCTAACATGTATACTCTGATGACACTCCTGAACTATTGCCTGCCTTTATTTTTCACAATTGTATTCTTGAATAATGAATCATTGTGCACAATAATATTGCCAGTATGCTGGAATGTGGTATACATACAATAGATCTTTATTTCTATATGTATCCATTGTGTGAACAGTACCAATTGCACCCTAAGAAGTGATACTATACCAAGCTTATGGAATTGCTCTTTGTCACTGTGGGTGAAGCCTAGACACACTGTTCTGCTGTGGAGACTGGCAGATAAATAACACGCATCCCCTGGTTTAAACTTCTCTGAGTCTAAAAGCATTAACCTTAATTAAAAAGTAATGTGGATATCTAGGAATGACACTTACTGTGTGATTATGTGTCTGTGGGACTGGCATCCAAGTTCATGGTGCAGCACGAAAGGAAGATGACAGTTAAAGGTAAAGAAAAATAGACTAGCAGGTTCATGGGTGCTGTTCTTCATAATGCACCTGCTTTTAGTGGTTGTTATTCATGTTGGCCTGAACTTGCTTTTTTTTTTTTTTTGAGAAGCACTAAGGTTTGGGAAAGATAAGAGCTTATAGAGGCCACAAAGTCAGCAAGAAAGGAAAGTCTAAATCTGCCATGCAGCCTTCTTGTTAACCTACTGGGTGGCAGAGGAAAGAACTAATTTGTCCATGTCTGAGTTAGAATTGCTTATGAATGTACTTGCATGTCACTTGAAGGATCAGACCAGGAAGGTGCTCCCAAGGGGCAGTTCCTGCATTAGGCTTCTTTTGGTAGAGCTAGATGATGTTATGCAGGAGCACCAGGCTGGAGTTAGTGTTTAAGTGGAATGCTGCTACCATTGAGGGCTTTACTGTTAGTCTCATTGGCTGCTAGAACAAATGCTTTTAGCCTTGCAGATATTCTGTGGCTGATGTGTTGCAGAGGTGTCAGCCTTTGCTTTAAGGATTTGAGACACGTGCTGGAGGAAGAATGTTTAGAAGTGTAGCTGTTGTGCTGCATGATGAAGTGCTGTTCAGAAAGATTTATAACCTGTTCATAGAATGCTGCAGCCTGTGTGAAGATGAGATTGCCCGTCAGTGCAGTTAAAGGTACTGATCCCCCTGGATTGTCTGGGGATTCTTGTAATGCATTGTGCTGTCGTGAGCTAATGAAGAGCTCTTGGTCTTGGATGTGTGTGAATGATGAACAATCGGCTATAACATTTGACAGATGAAAAGATAGTTCTGAGTTTAAGCAGGAGCAGGTCTGAACTTGTATAACCAGACAGTAAAATCCATAGGGGCAGGCACCATATTTCTTGCTGTGTGTTGGCACAGTGCTTTGTGCAGTTCTGATTAAATTGCAGTCCCTGGGCACCACCAGAACACAGGAAATCACAAATACTGGATTTGAACTGAAACAGTCATGTGAAATCGTGGAAACTGTGTAAATCTTAATTTCTGAAACTAATATAATCCAACCCAGGGATTAATCACATCCCTTAATACCCTGTTTGTCTGTAGACATTTAATAAGAAATCACATGGAAATTAAATGATCAGATGGTGGTGTTCGCTCTTCTGTTCTTTGGAACTGCTGTCTCCAGAAGCTGCAGCTATGTCTGCATAAGCTGCTGGTTTGGATTTTTAATAGAGGCTTTACCTTCTCTAGTGTATGCTAATCCAAGGATCTCAAAGGACTGACAAACAATAAACTGTAAGGATGCTGTATGGGTATATCTAGGCCAGGCCTAGATTGGTATTTCAGAGCCCCCTACAGCTTTACAAGCCTTCAGCTTCCCTCAAGGGAGTGAAAATCAATGCTGGTAGAAGCACTTAGTATATCTTCCCATTAGGGAGGATGCGACATAGCACCATGGACTCAGTTCTGTTGCTGACTGCTGGTGACTTGTTGCAACTTCAGGGAAGACTAAAATTGTGTGTAAAGAACTTTGGCTGAGTCCTTTCAGGCTCACAGATTGTCAGTGAATAGAGAAGGTGCAAACCTGCTTTAATTCTGTGGTATGAAGATTGACTTGTTCATGAGGCTCAATAAACCGGGGCAAAACGTCCAGGAGTCCCACTGCCTGTCCTGTGAACTGAAAAACGTTCTGGGATCTCCCTGCTTGTGTATTGTCTATGGATCTTTCTGCTCTGAAGTTGAGGTGTGGGTTGAGAGCTGGGCTTGTAAGAATGGAATTGTAGTGCCATGTAAAGCATGCAAGCCTCCTTGGCCAGCCACATTAAAGCTTCTAGAATATAAGAGCAAAGATAAAGTGTTTCTGTTGGGTCTTTCTCTGAAGATCTGCATTAATGCAGTCTTTTCTCATGGGGATGTTTATGGCTGAAATCAATAAGAGGCCCCCTGAGGCTTATTGAAATATCCTGGTGTAGGACTGCCCAAAAAATTTAAGGGGGTGAGCTGCAAAAAGGTAGATAGTGACTATATGCAGTGCAAAGGGCATAGGTGATGAGGGCCCCATCAGGGCCTCTGGAACCTGGTGGGAGTGCACCGTGCTCATGCTTGCAACAGAGTAGTAGCTATTGAGAAGCAGTTGCAACCTGAGATGATAGGTAGGGATGTTACCTTCCTTCACCCTTGGGAAGTTATGGTTGCCACTAAATGTCGTGGTTACAAGATCATAGGCAGGTTACCTGCAAATGCTGTGTTGGTGGGACTAAATTCCACTGTAAGGGTTATGGGGAATCTGTAAGCATTAGAGCACAAACCTAAGCCAGTGAGCTAAACCACTTCGAGCGAAGCACAAAGGGACAGGCTCACTCATGCAATCACTTTTTTTCCTCTTGTGTTTACCAGATTTGGGAGCACTTATTCTAGCAAAGCAGATGCACTAGGCATGATGTGCCTGTAATTATCACTGAGATGCTGGAAGACTAGTTCCTTCTCCAATGATCTAGTTCTCTTGTTGAACAAGAAAACATCAGATCAAGGATTTGACCAAAGGAGGAAAGAAATGAGGGGGTTTTGACTATCAAATAGTGTATGTTCACTAGGAACAAATGTGCCCCTATTGCAGCAAACTGGCTCATGCAAGTAGCTTCTTTTAATGGAAGCAGCAGCACTCTCTTCAGTGTAGTAGCAATGAATAAACACAAGAAACTTGGCATACACTGAAGCTTCCAGGCTCTTTAGGAAGTCCCAAACTCTTCATATGGGTATATGTCCTACTTTTTAGGCTGCATCTATCAGTGTTTTCTTCCCTTTCCATACATTGTGCTAAGTTATACAAGTAATTTGTTAATCTATGTTTTACAAAAAGTCTAGAAGGAGATGTCTTTGGTCTATGCTACCTTTAATTTCTAATCCCCTGTGCTGTGCAAGTCCTTCAATCAACTCTGAAACCTGTTTGTAAAGCAAATGTGCTTTTTCTGTCCTTAATAGCACCTTTTTGTTCTGTAGGATTCCATGGAGGCCCTTCATAGTAGGGTGTCTGGCTTTAGTTTAAAATTAGTAGGGAAGCACCAAGTCCCCAGTACCTGGATCATAGATGTATGACATCAAGATTGCACTTAATATTTCTGATGTGTTTGAATTTTATTTGAGTGTTGTTCTACAGTAACTGCTAGATTTTTCTGTCCCTCAAATATTGTATTACTATTGCATTGCTAATGCAGCTTTCAGCCCAAATCTGTACTTTAATGCAGCTCTGCATACTAAAATAGAAATAAGACTGGAAGGGATGATGTGACTGGGTTTGCCCTGAGGTAGCTGAAGCTGTGGTTGACAACATGTGTAAGCACTTCAGGAGTGAGCAAAGCAAAATATAACAATAAATGCTTTTTCAGGTTGCTTCCCTGCTGCAACTTTTCCAGCCTGAGACCTATCAGGATTTGCATCCTTGGTTCTTTTTGCTGTCTTTGTTCAGAAGAGGAGATTGTTTAGTGGAGGGTGTCCCTGTCCTTGACTGAGGATGGGACTAAGAGACCATAAGGTCCCTTCTAACCCAAACCATTCTGTGATTTATCTCTGGTCAGATCAAGGATTTGTTTAGCTCTGTATCCTCTCTGACAGTTAATAAAAGATGAATGTGAAATATATATAAATAAGTCTGCCAGTAACTGACAGTTTGGGGAATGCAGCTGATCTGAGCCTAGTTTCCAGCTCTGATAAAAATGGGTGGAATTGCTTTGATAGAATTGATACATCAATATCTTGACAAGGAATTTGGAGTCAATAGCAAAGCAAAAGCTACAAGCAAATGAAGTATTCCCCAAATACAGCTGCTTGGTTTAACTGCTGCTTTGTTGTGGTTTCTGGATAAAGCCTAGCCTGAAGTGGCACAGTGTGGTATTCCTGCTTATAAGCACAGGAATTCAGCTGTTGTCATGCTGCTTCTGCATGTTACAAACAAAGCAAAAGAAAAATAATTTTCAGATCTTAAGATACTGAGTGAAGGAGGAAAACAGGGGGTTGGTTCCCTCAACCTAATTAAGGAACATATTTGAGGAATGAAGTCTTGGGTAGTGATGTGCAGTGATGCTGCTTTTAATGTCATGCCAGAGGCTGTCTTGTCTTAGGAGTGAAATCCCTGCTGCCCTCGTTCCAACACTCAGAGCCTTACAGTATGGTATCTCAGAAAGTTTATTTTTTCCATCTTTGTTTCCCTGTTGAGCCTTTTTAAGGTCCATCTCCTGTGCTGGAATTGAATATGCCAGCTTATCTAAACCCTTCTGCTCTTGTCTACCCAAGTCATCTGGCATGTGGTGGTTATCTCACATATCGTTGCCCTGATTCTGATTTGATTTCATGATTGTATGCTGTTCTTTCTGTAGCAATAGGTGCGGGTATAGACCTTTCCCCTGGCTCCTAAGTGGACTCAAAACCTGGGCTGGGCATGTTGTCCATGCCACGTATGCTCTGTTGTTGTTTTTATTTACAGAAGCAGTTTGTGATGCTTACTGCAAGAGGGCAGGCAAGACTCCCATGTGCTCCTTTCTCCCTGGCATCCAGCCAGCCTGCTGCAGAATTCACTAATCCCTACTTTTTAGTGTTTATGATTTGAATGGCTTAGCTGGAGCAGAAGGAAGGAGTTTGAGAGACTGTAGAGAAGGAAGGTGTATAAAGAACAGGAAATCATACAGATACAAGGGGGTGATACTGCATCAGTTGTATTTTTATAGTCTCTTGGCTGTAGCTGCTGATAGGAATCAGCCATTGAGAAAATGTAAATGTCAGACTGTGCGTACCCCAATAGTTTGTGGATAGGAACACACGTTCATTTTTTGCTCTTAGGGATCAGATTGCATGCTTTCACTCAGAACCAAAGTGGCACTAACACTGTTGATTTAGGTGACTAAATTTGCCTAGTGGATTTGTTGCCTTGCTTTCTGTGAGGGCTTAGTGGGGGTTCCCCCCCTCCCCCCCTTGAAATAGCCTGCGAACTACTCAGTTAATAAATTGGATTAATTTTTTATGATGCAGGGACCCAGATGCCACATAGATTTTTCATCTACTTTTGTCCTGAGTACTGCCTTTGTAGCTATGACAGGGACAGCAGAAAAATCAGGATTTTGGCTAAAGCAGAAAGCTTCACAAAAACATGGAGCACAACATGAGTAGAATCTTAATTCCTAAAGAGCTCCTGTCTGTAAATGCACGTGGTGCTTTTCCTACAGAAAAGCAGGATTTGATACTGCAAATTGGAGATCAGCTAGAGCATTGTCTCAGTGTGCTAAAAAGGGAATCTGTAGTAATAAGATCCCTTGAACTTACTGTACCTGAGAAAAAGGTAAGTCAATGCAGCTCAGACTTGTTATGCTAAAAACTGATGCTGGGGTAGGACTTGGTCCCATATTGACCACAGACACCTATAGGAATGGAGCTGAGACAGCACAAAGCTGCTAGAGTGATGCCATGCCTCAAAGATTCCAGGGTTAATCCCACTGGAGTGGAAAAAGCTGGACCTCTAATTGAAAAACAAATGGAAGACAAACCCTGGTTAGTTCATCATGCTTCTGAAAAGTCTGAGATAATGAGAATGGGTTAGTCTCACTTTAACTGGTGGAGTTGTACCAGAGGTCCTGTTACTCCAGACTTAGTCATTTACAGGGGAGATTGAAGTGTCAGTGACTGTAGGATGCCTCTTTACCCTCTCTTCACTCAAAACTACTCTGCAGCTTTTGATACTGCCAAGTTATTCTGACGTCCCCACGGATGGAAGATTGCTTCTATAGCTGAGGAAAGGGTAATACAGAGAAATAAAAACTTGTATAGAAATACATAGGAAATCAGTGGTCAGACAAGGAGCTGAAAAACTGCTCAAGTCCTTGTCTGATACACGAAAACAAAAGCTTATTCCTCATCTTTGCTTCCTTTGTCAGTGTTAGGTCTATGCTGGCTTAAGCAAGATTCTCCGAATGAAGAGCCCTGGATTTCTTGTTCTCTGGCACAGCTAGTCACTACTGAATTAGCAAAATTATTCATTGCCACAGCTGTCAAGGGAGGGAGGATCGTGTGCTAGAATCCCAGCAGTGTAGGCAGGGCTTCTTTTAATAAATGAAACTATATTCATACTCTAGGAACCATGTTTTGAAGTGATGCTTATCCCACTAGGCAAGGAAGCCATCAAACATACTTCCAGAAATGCTCAGTGGCTCTTGTGGAGCCACGTGAACAGCTGAGTACTTGAAAACCAGGCCACAAACCAGCAAGGTCATCATGAGATGCAGTAGGAATGCCTAGCTTTGCTCCGAGCACTTGGATTTGGGAAAGAATAAGCAAAGGAGAACTTGTGGGCTGTGGCTACTAAGTCAGCATTTGGAGGAGGATAGTGAAAGGCTTCCTTCCTTGGAGATGAAGTACACAAAAATTCAGGATTCTTGTGATTCTAGAAAGCTGCTGCTGCTTTTGCCTTGGCAATGCTTATGTCTTTAGTAGTTAGCCAGGAGAAATCCTGGGTGGAGGCAAGCCTCTGGCTGCTGCTCCTTTCAGATGTCTCATGCAGTGTTTGCACGCAGAGTTTGCACGTGGTGTCTTCTCAAGCTGCAAAGTGCAGGGTGGGAGTGATTTTGCTGTTTGAGTAACTGTGTATTTGTATGAAGAAGGCATGTTAGGTTTTGGGCTCTGCTTTAATTTTGCTTTCTCATGAAAGTCTTTTTTTTTTTTTCCCCTGCAGTACAGACAGTTGTAATTAATGGGCTTGCTAGTTAGCTTGGAACTTCAGCTGAAGGAGCTATAGCTATTAGAGTCAGGATTGGAGGGGGTGTGTTGAGTCAAGACTTTGTCAGTATAACAAGCTCTTACCCTCTTTGAGGAGGATTTGGGTTTTAGCACTTATTTTTTTGTTTGTTTTCATGGCTAATACTGCCTGTCTGAATCCCTGTGTGCTTGTAGAAACAGAGTCTGTGAAAAAGGAAGGAAATAGTCATTCATTCATCTGAAACTTCCTGTTCTATTTCAGGGACTTTCTGCCACGTGGATCAGGCATCGTAACCAGACGCCCACTGGTCCTGCAGCTGGTAAATGCCAGCACAGGTAAGTGAGCTGCTTCCCCTGTGTGCCCAGCTGGATTGCTGGCTTAGTCAAGGTCTCATTTGATCAGGGGCACTGCTCAGTGTGGGCAGAAATACGTAAGAGTTTTTCCCAGTAAAAAAACCCCTGCAGCTGGTTTTTGCTTCTACCTGTTTAACATCTGATGCTTTAAGTGTTCAGAAGCAAAATGCTTCTTTGCTTTTTTGTTTTGATTTGTTATGCAAGGCTCTATGCTAAAATAAGGGGGTGAGATATTAATGTACTGAAAACCCAGTGTGACAAGAGAAAAGTGGCTGGACTTTTGGGCAGTACAGGTTTTGCTATTTACTTTCAGGATATGTTAATTACTGTTCTCAGCCAGCAGTTGGCAAGTGAGTTTTCCAAGGTATTTTTCCTCTTTTTGTGAAATTGACATATCCACAGCAATCCTCTTGTCTACAGTAAGGAGATAATTTGACTTTTAGGAGGCTTTTAAAATTGAAACAGAGGGTTCTTGCCTTGGTTAGCCTATTCAAGGAGTGACACACAAAAAAAACCCCAACCACCAGTGAATTCAAACCATGCCAAGAGAATGGTATGTGCTCTTGAGACTCTCTTGAGTCTGTTCTCATAATGTAATGAGACTGTTTACCCCCAGCATCTTCACACTGAGCTAATCCAAATCATCCTGAGTACCTGGGTATCTCCCAGGGTAGCTATGGAAATCTCTGCTGCAGGCAGGCACATGTGAAGTGCTCTCAAAAGAGGAAGTCCTGGAATATGACTTAAATTACAGGTGAGGGTGCCACCTTTGCTGAGACAAATGCTGGACTGTGAAGATGTTGAGCTAAACTGGTTCTCAGATGTTGATCAGATAATGTGACTGTAATGACTCCTGTGCCAAGTGGACAAGTCCTAGTGGGAAAGGCCTTTGCCAGATTTCATCTCTTAAATTGTTTTCTCATTTGTTTTGCTTTAGGACATGATGTTTTTGTTAGACTTTGGGTGTTTCTCTGATTTCAGTGACTATTTCTGACTCTCTGCTTCTGTTTAAATAGAATATGGGGAGTTCCTACACTGCAAAGGGAAGAAGTTCACCGATTTTGAGGAGGTCCGTTTGGAGATCGAGGCCGAAACGGATCGTGTTACTGGCTCCAACAAAGGGATTTCCCCTGTGCCCATCAATCTTCGAGTCTACTCTCCCCATGGTGAGTCCTAATGCAGCATCTGAGTTAGGAGACAGTTGAGGCAGGTTGCTGCTTTGTTGTGAAGTAAAGACAAGAAGAGCTGAAATGAGGAGTGGGCTTGATTTTTAGTTTTTATTTTTACCTTAATCTCCATGTGCCTGGGCCATGCTGTATCAAACTGTCAGCCTTAGCCATAGTGCTAAAACAGGCTGGTCTGCAAGCAGAACTTGTTGATACAACTGATGTTTTTGCAGAAACTTGTTCCTGAGACCCTTCCTTTCTACCAGTATGGGCATTACAGTGAAGAGGTGCTGTCTCTCCCCACTTTCTCATACTGCTTTACTAGGCAAAGAAATGAAAGTGATGGGGAGAATGGCTTTCTTGAAGAGCAGTTGCCTTCTGTTTGCATGTAAATGTATATGTTGTATAGCTGTCTCCAGGTAGTGCCTATATTGTACACCACTGATACCAGTGGAAGAATTCCCCTTAAGGCAGCAGCCTAATCCCAAATTTGCCAGCTCCTTAAATGTGAACAGCTGTATGGACGTTTTTTGGAAAGCAGCAGCTCCGTACTACATAGCATTTGCCTGGATGGAACATGTGCTTGATTTTCAGTCTTTAGCTTTCTCTCAGCAAGACAATTAGATACAGGGCTGCATATCATAGTCCTTCCAGAAAAGGCCCAACTGACTTTGACAGGACTCTCCCTTGAAAATAAGTGTCAGGACTGAGCTCTTCAATATTGGGGACAGCTCTTCATGAGCAGAACCAACTCTTCTGACTCTCTAGTCTTTGTTATGAAGTGGAACAATACACTGTCATCCCTTTTTTTCTTTCAGTGTAGCATATGTGGAAGGACTTTGAGGCCAGAGTTTCCCTTATCAGTGAGAAAAGAAGTCATTGAAAGGGAAGAATGATGAGATCACTGACAATCATGACTAGTAACAACCAGTGACTAGTTCTTACTAAGCAGTAACAAAAAGGAACTAGAAAGCAATGTGTGCTTCTCTGTAGGCATCTGTCATGCCTGTTATGTATGGAAGCACTAAAGCTACAAGTGGTGCTTATAGACCAGAACATTCCTACCTCAACACTTCCTTGCGCTTTCTCCTCTTTCCTGTGTCCAGTCCTGAACCTGACGTTGGTGGATCTACCGGGTATGACAAAGGTCCCAGTAGGAGACCAGCCCCCCGATATTGAGTTTCAGATTAGAGATATGCTCATGCAGTTTGTCACCAAAGAGAACTGCCTCATCCTAGCAGTATCCCCAGCCAACTCTGATTTGGCCAACTCTGATGCCCTGAAGATTGCAAAGGAGGTGGATCCTCAAGGTAAATATCTCTTAATTTTTTTACTAGATGGTGGCTTGATTTTTCTTATTACTTTTTTGGTTGTAATTACCACAGTACTTGTGAACTCCTGTCTGTCTTGGGCTGTATCTTCACCAATACATATTCTTCTGAGATGTGTTAGTGAGTGTTAGCAGTTACTGTAATAGAACATTAATTCCCTTTCCTTCCTTTGAGCCCAGCTTTTGTTGAAATGGATTTCATTCTTCATTAGTCATTTGCGTTCTGCACAGAGGAAGGTAGGAAAATCACCACTAAAATCCCTCTGTGGCATAGCATGTGCCTGTTTGAGCCAGGGTATAACTGAGAACTGAGCTCAGTGTATTCTGTTTTGCTCTCATGGTGTCTCAAACATGATGGGAACTGTATCATTTGAGTTCAAGAGCCTTTGAGTAGCAAGTCAGGCAATGTGTAAGATCTGTGAACAGAGGAAAATACGCTGTGAGTTGTTTGCTTGATCAGGTATGCTTGTGTGTTCCATAGGGCAACGCACTATTGGAGTTATTACTAAGCTGGATCTTATGGATGAAGGAACTGATGCGCGAGATGTGTTAGAAAACAAGCTGCTTCCTCTTCGCAGAGGTATGTTTCCTCACACTTTGTCTACAAGCTATTTTCCCTGTGTGAGGTGTCCTGGCCTCACTCCTTTCTTGCAACATCTGTTATAACTTGTGGTTAAGCCATCTCTGTTCCAAGCTGGAACTAAGATATTGGGGAACAGGGATCAGTCCTGTTGTTAATAGGAACTTTTTAGGTATTTGTACTTTGTTATGTAGTCCTAGCAGAACCATAGCCTTATGCTCTTTACTTTCCTTACTATTGTTAATAAGGCCAGCTGCAAAACTGGAACTCCCATCTGTCTCCTCTCATCTTTTATCTAGGTGAGATTGCAATAGGGTATCAAATGAAATAATTTTGGACTAAGTACCTATCCTAAGGACTTCTAACAGAAGAGTCTCAAACGAATGAAACTAGAGCATGCTTTGTGACTGGGGAAACAGTAATAAATAAGTTAATTCTCAGTTGCATAGTATTTTTTGTTCTGTATACCAAAATATTAGAACCTGGTCCATTTCCAGGAAGTTCTAAGCTATTTCAGTTGATTCTTAATAACATATTGCCACAAGTAATTCCCCTCTTGTGGTGCTGCCATCTGGGTACCTTCCTTCTCAGTCTTGAGTTCTGTTTATGTTCTCAATCCTTGCAACCAAGGTAACTATTACTGTAACTCTGCTCTTACAGGTTACATTGGTGTAGTCAACAGAAGTCAAAAGGACATTGATGGCAAGAAGGACATTCAGGCAGCTCTGGCTGCAGAGAGAAAGTTTTTTCTCTCCCACCCAGCCTACCGACACATGGCTGACCGCATGGGAACCCCTTACCTGCAGAAAGTATTGAACCAGGTACTGGCAACAGTTAAGAACTGCCTGTTATGTCACAGGAATGGCTAGGCTGGCTCTTATGGGACAGAAGAAGACAGCAGAAGCTAAAACTTGTGGTCAGCAAACTGAAAAATGCTTTAAATTATTTTTTGCTGCTACGTGACTTGTGAAGATTGGTGAACTCTGCTCTCTGCATCATAAAGGGTGTTTTGGTGCCAGGTCCTACAGAAGATGCCTGGCCTGTGTGATACCAGCACAGTGAAGTGCAGTAAGGCCAGTAATGGAGCTGACACCAAGGGCAGAACACTGCTATATCCTCACAGTGACAGTGGTGTGGAGTCAGTACTTGATTCACAACATGCTCAGAATGCACAGTCTTTCTGGTTAAGCTAAAAGATACCTTCTAAATTTCTAGTGATCTCTGTACCTAACAGTAAGCTGCAAAGATTGTTTTAAATGTGCTACTGTTAGTCATCTACCTGTCTGTTAAAGCTATCTTATCTCCTGTCTCACTGGAGCAACGTGTTGCTTCCCTCTCTGCTCCCTTGAAATAATCCCCTTAAGCAAAAAAAAATACATAGTCCTCTTTCCTCCTCACTTTAATCTTTAAATGGGAATTTTCCATAGCTGTGCTCTGTGGAAACCCTTTTATTGGAGCCTCACCAGTGGTTTTGGCTCCTTCCACCTTGCCTTGTCACCCTTACTGTTGAAAAAGGGCTCCCCCACCTTGGGTGTCAGTGATGTGCTAATCTGAAGACAGCAGTTGCTATTTAGCCTGGAGAAGAGAAGGCTGTGGGGACACCTCATTGCAGCCTGCCAGTACCTGAAGGGAGCAGAGGAACAGGAGGGGAATCAGCTTGTTAAAAGGATAGACAATGGCAGGACAAGGGGGATGGATTAAAACTAAAGGAAGGAAGGTTTATATTGGATAATAGGGGGAAGTTTTTTACAGAAAGAGTGGTGAGGGGCTGGAACAGGCTGCCCAGGGAAGTAGTGGCTGCCCCGTCCCTAGGGGTGTTCCAGGCCAGGTTGGATGGGGCCCTGGGCAACCTTGTGTAGCTCCAGGCCTGAGGCTGGTGGCCCTGCCTGTGGCAGGGGGGCTGGAGCTCTGTGATCCTTGGGGTCCCTTCCAACCCACACCATTCTTATGATTCTATGATTTATGCCAGGGTGAGGGCTAGTACTTGTATGTGAAGCTTGTTCTTGGGTTGTAGACAGCAGGCTTGTATGAATGGGAGTTTTGTACCAGGTTAAATGAAGATCAAAGATAGATGGATGCAACAGGTAGGAGCTGGGGAGCTATAGTATACCAGGTCATAACTGGTACCTGTCCTGGGATAGATTTTTAGGACCATGCAGAACAGAGGAGCATTCCTCTTTGTGACACAGAGGTAGCAAACTTACCCCAGTAACCACCTAGAGGTTTATTATCACCTTAAACCTTGTTCTTGTGCAGCAATTGACCAACCACATCCGTGACACCCTGCCAGGGCTGCGGAATAAGCTCCAAAGCCAGCTCCTCTCCATTGAGAAGGAGGTGGAGGAGTACAAGAACTTCCGTCCTGATGACCCTGCTCGTAAGACCAAAGCTCTGCTTCAGTAAGTGGCCTTGTTGTGTCCCTCCCTGGAGATGACTGCTCAGCCATGACTTCTGCTTCATGCTGTTAGTATTCTTTCAGGATGGTCCAGCAGTTTGCTGTGGACTTTGAGAAACGCATTGAAGGCTCTGGAGACCAAATTGATACCTATGAGCTGTCTGGAGGAGCCAGGATTAACCGCATCTTCCATGAGCGTTTCCCCTTTGAACTGGTGAAGGTATTGGTTCCCTATGCTGCTGAGCTCCTCTGTCATATTGTCTGCTACCTCTTCTGTCTGTCTCCTATTCCTGGTATCTTTCATCATCTGTCTTTCCCTTTGATTTGGTTTGTGTCTTTCCTTTTATCACTCTTAGTCTTCTTTGTTGGACCCTTCCTATAGTACTGACCGTTCACTCAGACCCTGTCCTCGTGACAGAACTTAACTTTCTCTTGATTAAATGACTGTTTCTTTGGCTTAATTCCTAAAAGCCGAATTAACTGTGTAAAATAACTTCCTTTAATGCAAACAACTGCACTTACAGAGAGGTTGTGTCAAAGCTGCTTTGACTGAATTTCGCACAGTACAGATGGTGCTGAAACTTGTACTACTTGATCCTGAGCACCAGACTAGACCTAAAACTGTGTCCTCATAGATAGGTAAGAAGCAGGGAAGAGGGTGCAGATATACCTGGAATTACTTTTGTCTGTCCCCTATCAATGGCCTGAAGGTGGGAACAATGTAGAAACTTTTCTGCTCTTATAACAGTTCAAGAGGGTTTCCAGTGAATGACTTATTGACTGGCAGAGGACACTAACATGATCAGAAGTGGTACAGAAAAACACTTTTAATGTTAGTTGCAACAGACTCAAGAGCCAAACTGTGCCACTCTTGGATTTTCTGCCTTTTGCTGGTTTTTTGCATTGTAATAAGGTGAGGCCTTTTAGTGAGATGCAAGAGCCTGTCTCACTGGATAAAAGATTACACTTTGCATACAAACAGTCTTTGTGGTGGTCACTGGAAAATCATCTGCTAAGGCCTCATGCTAAATGTTGAGACTGAACAGCTTGTTTTAGAAAGTAATCTAGCACGTCAGTCCTACTGCTTCTTAAAGAAGCTCCTTGGGAACTGCTGGGGCTTGGCATCTGTAAACGAAGGCCCTTAGCTATTTGTATTTGTCCAGGATGTCTGCTTTGGCAAAAGGAGCTTTATGGGTGGACTCTGAATCCAACACTTGGGCTAATATTTCATCTGTCACATCATGGTGCTTGTGTGGGACCTCTCCTCTGTGAAGCATGCTGTTGTGTGTCCTGGGGTTGTGCAAATAAGTGTCAGACAGTGTCTGGTAAAAGTCTTTCTTGGTGCAGATGGAGTTCGATGAGAAGGAGCTGCGGCGGGAGATCAGCTATGCCATCAAGAACATCCATGGTATCAGGCACGTATCATGCACTAGGCAAACCACTGGCTGCATAGCCTTCTAAATACCTCTAGACCTTCCAAATGGAGTTGAAGACTTCAGAGGTACGGTAGGTCAGCCAAAGGGGAGGAATAGCCTCCTTGGACCACTCTGGTGGCTTTAATCTGGGAGGAGGGGTAATCATGCAAGGCAGTTTGCTTTCTCTTCCCATGTGAGCACTGCAGAAGCCTAAAAGGTAAAACTGCTGTGGTGACTAGACACACTCTCTCTCCTTGCCTTGACATAAGGATAGAAGAAGGATGCAAGTCCACACTACTCCTTCATTTGGTTAAAACAAAAACCTTGGCTTTTCGCTTTCTGCCTCTGTACTAACCAACAGTTAGTTGTTAAAAACAGTTGGTACTGAGCACTTCCTCCACAAGAGATCTGAGGAAGCATTGGCCTCCCTTCACCAGGATCCCAGCTTGTTGCCCTCAGTAGAGGCTGTCTGTCAGCACAGTCCTGAGACCCTGAGTTGTCCTGCTCCTGGGAAGGTGATCAGGGCCTTTTCTGTCACAGCCCTTCCTGCACGCTGGGATGTGAACAAATACTGACCTAGATTTGCTTTCATTTGGTTCTCTTGCTCAGTCACTAGCTGAGCTTGAGGGAATATTAAGCATGAGCATCCTAATGAGTAAGAAAATCTTTCAGAAAAGGCCTCCCATCAGCTGCACAACTCTGAGGTCAAAGATGCTGTGGAGCAGTCAGCCTCTGCCACCCTCAGGCCTGGTGGCTGAGGCGAAATGGTGGCCTGGCTGTGGCTGTCCAGCTGAGATTCACTTTGCCCTCAGCACCTCCTTCCTGGGAGGTGCCAACCATCCCCTCTTTTCCATGGACTCCAGTCAGGGCTTGTCCAAGGGATGTGACACTTCCCTGCCCCATGTGCCAGGTTTCAGTGATGACGGTGCCTGCTCCAAGATGTGTGTGTAATGCTGTGACATTCTCCTTGCCCCTTCTCCCCCTCCTGCCTTGTCTCATCCCCACCCTGGGTGTTTAGAACCGGTCTCTTCACACCTGACATGGCCTTTGAGACCATTGTGAAAAAGCAGGTGAAGAAGATTAAGGAACCTTGCCTGAAATGCGTGGACATGGTCATTTCGGAGTTAATCAATACCGTTAGACAGTGCACCAAGAAGGTAACCAGAGGCAGCATGGAGCTGGCACCTTCCACCCGCTCGCTGGCTGCAGTGCAGCATTGTGACCTGGGCAGGGACTTGCCTGCAGCCACACTCGGTGTTTCTAACCACCTCCTCAGCATGACTAGACCTGAGCGGTACCAGCATGGGCCGATCCAGCCAACAAGCCAAACAGGAAGGGAAGTGCTATGGGACATGACCCATGCCCCTGATCCCTCAAGGTTTTAGAGCTGAAGGGTGCTGGAGATGTCCTTGCCACCCCTCTCTAGCATGCCTCCCATTCCCTTCTACAAGAAGGGTGTTTCGAGGGTATTGAAATACCTTAATATTGAAACATTAATACAAGGGTATTTCTTATGTGGCCACATTTGACTTTAAGTATCTGGGGCTATTTTCCAAGCCAGAAACTGGCATGTAAATTTTGTCCCTTCCTTAAAGTGAGAGGGTTATTCCCAAATGTACCTTCGGGTGCTGCTGGGGGAGTGTATGGAGTTGAACTTGAGCACCTGCAGCAGCTACAGCTGTGAGCTGTATTGCAGGGAAATTTCCTTTGGTGTTTGGCTTGGTTTTTGGTTGGCTTGGTCCATATCCTGCTCTGGAAGAGCAGCACATGGCTGAGAAGAAGCAAGTCAAAATTGTCCATCAACCTCTGGAGTTGCCCTGCTCTCACAGAAAGAGGGATCTTCAGGGTATGGCCTTTGGTGTCTGTACCACTATTTGTTGGGACTAAGGGAGAGAAGCTGCCTGTGTCTGCTTTTTGGATATGGCAGCCTTTGTTTCTGAGGCTGGGGGTGGAAGTCAGCAAGATGGATGACTTGAGCCATTCCTCTCAGTCATGGCTGGCTGCTTCAGGCAGGGCTAGGTGCTGGTGAAAAGGCACCTCAGTTGGGATGGTGCTGTGCTCACTGGAGACTGGAATCGCCACTGGCTATTCAGGTGCAGGTAAATGGTGTCACAAGAGGTGTCTGAGGAGTCTTGACACTTGTCTCTGCAAGGGTGGGGAAAGGTGCCCAAGTGATACTTGCCATGGCTTGCAGAAATGCCTGGTCCTTAGGGCCAAGAGCCTCTACAGAATGGCTCAGGCATGCAGGCATATGCTTTTTCCCCCCTGAGACAGACTGGGGAAGTAAAGTGGATGCAAGGGAAAAATGCTCAGGTTTCTAGAGTGCTGGAGGAGCTTCCTTTTTCTGTCCTGCTGTCCTCTCTTGGGGTGTGTGACTGTGGGGAGCACCCAGAAAATTGCCATTAGAGCCTGGCGACAGGTAAGCACAGGCCCTCGGGCTGCCAAGTATCCAGAGTTGCCTGCTTAGCTGGATCAGAATGCCCTCTGAAGCTTCTCTTGATTTGTCCTCCATCCATCAGTTGCTATTCAAAATATCCCAATCATTCTGTCTCTCTGCATCCTTCCTCCATTTCTCACTTCCTTCATTGCTTTCTTTTGTTTCTTTCCTTAGTGACGATTTCAGAACAGACCATCTGTTCTGACAGCAGCAAGTTCAAGTGATCAGGTGGTGGGTACAGCAGGGTGGGAAATCAGGGATGAAAAGAAACCACAGGGATGGGGGCAGTGTCACAGATTCAGGATTAAAGTATTAAATTTTAGCATAGACCCTACTGCTAGGCAGACTAATTGTGGGTCAGGTGAAGCAGGCTGAGGAATGTTTTAATACTGCTGTGGCTTGGGCTTTTGCAGGTGTTATCCATGGAGATGTGGAAAATGAGGTGAAGGGGGAAATACTTGACTTAAATAAGGTAGTGGATTGGTGGTTAGCTGTAGGCTCCCCAGGTTTGACTACGAGCTGTACCTTTAGAAAGGCAGCATCTCCTTCCCATGGCAAGGGGACTTTGTCCCCACAAAAGGACTTGCAATGCAGTCATGCCCTGTGCTAAAAGAAGTAACTGAGATTGCAGAGCAAAATGTCTGGTAGAAGCTCTGAGATGCTGAAAAAATGCCTTTGGGTCCAGTGGTCTTGAATTGGGTTAATCTTGGCTGTACTTTAGTTACTTCAGTCTCTGTGCGTTTCCTGCCTTTTTTGTAGCGGACCCACTGAGAATGTAAGCTACTTAGTCAGGGCAATGAATGCTTCTGAATAAACCTCAGCAGGCCTGTATTGGGTGTGATGCTCCAGGTTAGCTGGGGCAGAATGGATGCCATTTATAGCTGTGTGTGCCTTGTAGAATGTTGGCATTTTCCTAAATACCAGGTAGAACTGCTTTTCCTGAGGAAATGAATGTTGTAGGGAAGGTGAGTGAGAAAGTACGCTCCATTAGTGGAGCAGTTTGTCTGAATCCCTGTAACTGACATTAATTCAGTTTAGTTCTGCCAAAACAAGATGCAGGTGAGACCCTGGCAGATTTTAGCTTGGCTCCTGTTCAGGTTTCCTGCAGCTGGAATAAGGTGAATGTGAGGAGAGACCTGTGATGGGAAGGGGAATGCCTGAGACATGTTGAGCATCTAGGAAGAGAGGTAGTGGCTCACTGTGTTAAGCATCTTTGTCTTAAAATCCAAAGAAGCTTTCTTTCAGGAGGAGATCACTTGATCCCTAGGGGGGGTGGGTTCCATCCATTCATCTCTCTTGGCAGCTCACCATTTCACTGGCCCAGCTGCTCTCACCTCATTCCCCTTTGCCACTTCCACTTGCCTGTAGACTCTCCTGATACTTGGCAGTGCACAGGCCCCATAGCAATGCTCACCTGGTTCAATAAACTAATGGAATGAACCAAAAAATCTCACTTCTCATTTTTGCCTTGTGTTTTCTCTCTTTTCCCTTTTCCTTCTCTTTCCTCCTCCTTCCTGCTCTCTCTCTCTCTGCTTCGCTCTCTTCTTCCTCCTCGTTGCTTCCTCCCACCCTGCCCCTGCCATGCAGAACGGGTCTCTTCACGCCTGACCTCGCTTTTGAAGCCATAGTGAAAAAGCAGGTGCAGAAGTTGAAGGAGCCGAGTCTGAAGTGTGTGGATATGGTAGTGAGTGAGCTCACATCCACCATCAGAAAGTGTAGCGAAAAGGTAAAGACTCAAAAAACCCAAAGAAAGGTCAACACCTGCCCCCTTCCCACACGCTGCTTCTCCACACAGACCAGGAATTCCAGCAAACCTAGTAAGGAAAACAAATTATGTAAAGATATATCTAAAGGAGAGCAGTAACCTGCAAGTGTAAGAGCAGTTTAAAAGCAGGTCAAAAGAAATGGGTCTCAGCTGATGGGCTCTAGCTGAGCACTAAGCTGGGATCTAGGCTTGTTCAGCCTGGAGAAGAGAAGGCTGCGGGGGAACCTCATTGCAGCCTGCCAGTACCTGAAGGGAGCAGAGGAACAGGAGGAGAATCAGCTTGTTAAAAGGATAGACAATGGCAGGACAAGGGGGATGGATTAAAACTAAAGGAAGGAAGGTTTATATTGGATAATAGGGGGAAGTTTTTTACAGAAAGAGTGGTGAGGGGCTGGAACAGGCTGCCCAGGGAAGTAGTGGCTGCCCCGTCCCTGGGGGTGTTCAAGGCCAGGTTGGATGGGGCCCTGGGCAACCTTGTGTAGCTCCAGGCCTGAGGTTGGTGGCCCTGCCTGTGGCAGGGTGTTGGAGCTCTGTGATCCTTGGGGTCCCTTCCAACCCATGCCATTCTATGATTCATTCTGTGATTCTGTGATCCAGTGGATTACTCTAGCATACCCTTTTCTTCCACCTGGCTCGCTGACATTCACCTCAGTGTGGATCAAACCCTTTCCAAGCCCTGTTTGCTGTGCTACTGCCTGTGCATCTGGAACCTCTTACTACTTTTTTTTTTCTGGGATACCCTTAAAATATCTGGGTACCCTGTAAAGTCAGAAAAAGAATTCATATCCACACAGCTTGAGTGGTCTGCTGGTTTCATCTTGTCCATAGAGGTATGTTGTACAGTAACATATAAAAGGGTTGACTAAAAGCTTGAGGTGTGAGATGTTCTGCAAGAGAGATTCAGAGTTAATAGAAGATTACTGTCCCAAAAGGCTCGTGGGGGAAGCTTCTCTAGGTGCTGCGCCCTCTGCATCATTCTTTTGCTCCACGGACTGTGCTCAGTGGGAGGCAGTGCATCCTGTGAAGCCTTGGGCTAGCAGAGGGCAGCTGCAGGTGGAGAGGCGAAGAGCCCTGGGTGACAAGGAAGGTGTCTGGTGCTGCTCAGAGGCCGGGGCAGGAGTGGGATTGTTTCCCAGGCTGGCTTCTCCAGGAGGGGGCACCACATGCCGCCTTAAATTAAAAAAAAAAAGGCAGCTGTGGCAATTGATGTTAAACTCACCAGAGAGGGGCCGGGAACGTGTCTGTGGCACAACAGAAGTATGTTCTGGAAACTCTGTTGGAAAGGGCTATTTGATGGGTTATTTTAGGATTTGGAAACTGAAATTCCCTTCTTCCAGGATTACAGTCAGACTCCAACGTGTACCCCTGTGCTGGGGAGGAAGGGAAGATGAAGAATTTGAGTTCAGAGTGACAGAGAGCGCTGAGCTAATAAGGTCTGGTTGTACTTAGGAATGCAGAGTTTGCCTCCACCTCTGTTAGAGACATCTTTGCGCCCCTGAGCGCTGCCCAGTCTACTTGATGCAGAGTCCTGCTGTTGTCAGACTGTGGAGGCTGAATGGTGAGGCAGAGTGACTCCTCTCCAGCCTGTTTCTCTTGTGGGTTTACTCTGGGTTGAATTGCTCGCACTGTTTTCTCTATCTGGCTGGAGATGTCTGCCCAGGGTGGGGAAGGAGGGAGATTAGGGGAACCCCCAAGGGTGTTGAATTCCAGTTTCTCTAGTGGAGAGAAATCCAGTTGTTAGAGTGGCTGAATACCCACTTGCAGTGTGGAGTTTTATCTGTGATTGGTGGAGGACCCTGTGAGGATGTGGCAAAGCAATGTAACCACAATAATTCTGTAAGGAGGGTGATAGCAGCAGTGGCACTGTGTAGGAGACTAGTAGCTGTAATAAAGGTTGGAGAGGCCAGGGAGGCAGATGTTAAAGATGCAAAATAACTGCCTGAATTAAAATATGCAGCAGTAGTACTGAGAAATAAAAGGAACGATTTAGTAATGCTTGAAATCAAATGCCTATGTGTAGTGAGGTTCATCTTGCCAGGATCTCCCTCTGAAAGAGTGGAAGGAAACTGCCCTAGGTCACTTTAGGATAGCAGCCAGCCTGAGGTGGGTTCTGGTGGCATAAGGTAGTACCAGCACAGGGACACTAGCTAATTTACAATATTTATCTTGCATGTTATAGCCATAACTGCTTGATGTGGACAAGAGCATGTGCTGCTAGGGGAGGCATCTGGAAAAGGCTACTTTAGGACTGATGCTAATTGTAAGCTAATACCCAGCCTGCTGAGTTGTGGACTGATGCTGCCTTTCAGATGATAAAAACAGATGATGAAAAACTCATTAGAAGTCCTGCAAGGCTTCTTGAAAGGCAAACCACTTGGGCTAATGCCTCCTGAATTAGCTGAACAGTCCTGTAGCCTTGGTTTGTTGCTGTCCTGAACTATTGTGTGTTACTGTTTGTGTCCTGTCACAATTATTTCATTTCACCCTAGCTGGTGAAGAAATCTTTGTACATGTGGTTGATAAAGCTGTATAGATGGAATAATATGAGATTGTCAATAAAGAACACAGAAGGCAGCAAACCCATTTGTTGTCTACAGAATACAGCTTTCCTGGATGAAAAGAAAATTTGCACTTGACTATGTCTTGACTGTTAGACAAAGTTGAGGGCTGAAGAGAAGGTCACCACTAACAGCTGTTCTCTGGCCTGATTCTGAGCTGCTTCCAGTTATTTAGATGGACAATAGCTCCAGAATCAGCAGAAAGCTGGTTAAGGGGCATGTAAGCCCTTACACTTAGAAGGATGGTGTTCTAGCTAGTGTTTCTCTCCAAAAGCAGGAACCTTCTGTGCCAGACTGCACTGCAGCATCTCAAGTGCAGGAAGGTCTTGCAAGTCAGCAACCCTTCAGCTAAAGGTTGATCTTTGGTGTACTGGCAAGGACTCCTGGAATCTGCAAAGAGGGGGACTAAGGAACAATGGGACAAATTGGTTTTGAAAGCTTGATTAAACAGGCAAATGCAGCTAAAACAGGAGTGAAAACCCATTTGAGCTGGGACATGATCCCAGGCTGACAGACTTAACCCCTTGAAGGGTCGCCTGCTCTCCTGTCTTTCAGAGTCATGGCATTTCTGGGTGCTGTTTGTACTGCCGGTGATAACTCCTTGCCCCTCTATGCCCTACTGCATGTCTCCTGTGGTGTGGCATCCAGTGGCTTGTCTGTGTCCTCTTCCCTTGCCCACCCTTGCTTCTCCTGTGCATGCTTGGGGTTGGAAGCTTCTGCATGGGGATTGATGCTGTCAGCTTAATTTTGCACATGAATGTTGCTGGATGACCTGGCTTCTGAATAAAGCACAACATGTTTTGCACTCTGTGTGCATTTGCATTGGGTGGGGTGGGGGAGGTCTAATATATTTTGAGTGTTGGGTTTTTCTTTAATTTGAAGCAAAGAAGCTGAGACTTGCTTAGAGGTTTTCCAACTTCCTGTTTTTCTGTTTGACATAACTTTGGCATAATCCTTTGCCAACCCCCCAAAGGAAACAGGAAGCTTTGCCTGTGTGTCTCTGAAGCAACCAGCTGCCTGAACCATAAAGATCATGGGAGAACACACAGTTTGTGCTTTCAAGACAAGGTGGTGGCAGGCAGTGTGAATTCCACTTGTTTTTTCCTGTCTCTCTAGGTCGCTGATGTTCAAAAGGGGCAGAGTCAAAGCTAGCTCTCAACTTCAGTTCCAGGCTACTGCAACTTGCTTAGGTGCAAGGGTGCTGAAAGGGTTTGAGACTGATTACTTGTCAGGTGTTAGGAATGTTGTTGCCCGCTAGCGTGGGCCTTGACTTCCAGTAGTGATGCTGCAGGCTTTGAGACAGTTCCTTCTAGCATGTTATAATTGCTGATGTTTACCCAACACAATGCCAAACCAGCCAAAGAAGCTCTCATCTAACTTAGAGGAACAAAAGGGATGAGATTTCTTTATACACACCCCCCTGGGGGTATATAAAAGGTTGACACTAGGAAATGCTGCCTGACATTATAGTCAAATTGGAGGTGATATTTTAAAAAAGGAGCCTGTTTCACAGGGGATGGGTGAAGTGGGGAAGAAAGGGCTAATCCTGGGTCTGGAGGGTTAATTTCCTTTGGGCTGGGCCCACCCTGAGAAGCATACAGTTAGTGCTGCTGAAGTTACTGGAGGCTTAGAAATTCAGGCAGATAGGTGCTATGTGAAACCCAGAGGGCTTTAAGAGTGTTGATTTTTGGAAGTTTCTCATATATGGGCTGTGTAACCATTCTTCTGAAGCACAGCTAATAGTCCTACTTCTCCATCTGGGCAGGGAAGGATTCCCTCCTTGGTAATGTAGCAGATATGTGGTGTAGTAGGTATGATGCAAATAAAGACAGTAGCTATGTAACCCGGTCCCAACACAGGTGGAGAGCAGGAAGAAGCAGCTGGATGCCCAAGGCAGTGCTTCTTTCTCAATCTTGAGTTGGTCAGGCTTTCCCTCTCTTCTTGCAGATGTTGATGGTAAGGGCCATGTGCTTTCACTTAGGGCCTCAGCAAATGGGGACTGAAATCCACTGCACTTCCCAGGAAGACTTCCTGTAGCAGGTTGTAGCTACAGGCTGTTCACCTATTTAACCTGCTATAATGTTATGCTGAACTTCTAGAGAAATTGTTCACTTGAATGGGAACAACCCAACCAGCAGTAAGTTGGGTTTTTATATCTAGGGTTTATCAGGAGTCTCTTGCCAGGAAGAATGTGATGAGCTGGGAGCAGGCCTCTGGTGAGGCAGAAGGGTTGCTGCAAGAGTGTAAAGGGCTCTTCTCTGAAGCCCAAAACAATAGGAAATGAATTGTACCCCCAGCATGGTTCCAAGGAACTTGGAAAACATCTGTCTGCAAGTCCAGCTTTCTAGAACTTCCCTTGAAAATACCAGATTTCAGGGTGTATGTATGCATGCATACATGTGGGGGGCTGTTCCCCCTTTGTACCTCCCTTTCCCATGTGCACGTGTTTCCTCTCTCCTGCAGCTCAGCCAGTACCCCCACCTGCGTGAGGAGATGGAGAGGATTGTCACTACTCACATCCGAGAGAGGGAAGGCAGGACCAAAGACCAGGTAGGGGATCAGTGTGTGTAAAGGGGGAGATTGGGTGGAGACACCTTTGAAAGGGACATTCTAGGCTAGAGGGACGTCAGCCAGGGTGTGTCTGGCTGCAGAGGGCTCATCAGATGAGCAGTGTCTGCCCTGACTATTAGCAGTGTCGGTCACTAATGTCTGTCTTGCTCTGTGCCTCTGTTTGGCAGGTCATGCTTCTCATAGACATCGAGCTGGCCTACATGAACACCAACCATGAGGACTTCATTGGCTTTGCCAAGTAAGCATCTGCATTCTATTGCCTCCCCTTCTCTGCATGTGTTTTGTGTGGCTCTGTCCTATAACTGCTCCAGTAAATGGATTGCAATGGCCCCAGGGCAGACTGTGTGGTCCCAAAAGCATGGTTCAGCTCTCAATATTGCTTGGTTTTCAGTGGTTCCCTATTGCAAGGCTGGGGAGAAGAAAAGGGATGCATAGAAGGGGGAGTTAAGACTATTATAATAGCGTTGGGGGGGCAAAGCAGAAGCTGTGGAGGGTTAATGACTCAGAAGTGAGAAGTTGAATAGACTAGGTTGAGAGTGCAGATGGAAATAGGTTGGGTTATCAAGGCTTGCAAGCCAGTGTGAGGGACACAAACTCACTGTAGCAGCTGTCTGATGGGAGCAGGACTCAGATGATCAAGAAGAGCCTGAGGGGTTTTGAATGTCTCTGCTGTTGTTTGCAGTGCTCAGCAGAGGAGCAGCCAGATGAGCAAGAAGAAGGCAGCTGGCAACCAGGTAGGCCAAGTTCCATCTCCTTCACTGCTGCAAGAAGGATATGTTTGCTACCTGGAAGCCACCAGGTGGATAAGTGCTGGGCTGGATGCAGCAGTGCTCCAACTTTGGTTTTGTACTCGTCAAACTCTGTTTATACCTGGAGGATAGTGTTTTTGGCCCACTGCAGTCAGGAAGAACTGAGCATGTAGTAGCAATGGAGGGGAAAGTGTTGAGCAGTAAATGGATGCTTGATAATCAGGATCTGGTCTTGCTTTTCTGGCAGAGATCCCTATTAATGTGTAAATCCCTGTTTTGGTCTCTTCACTAGCTGTGCAAACTCCTCTGAGGTGAGGGGTGCATAGCACTAGGTCTGAACTGTTACAGCACAGAATTGTCTTTTCTAATTGCCTTTCCCATCAGTGGTATCTGCTTTCTAGAAAGGGATTTCAAGAGAGTTCATAGACTCCTTCTGGAAAACTTCATGGGAAATACTTAAAGCCCTGTCCAGGGAGACAGAGGGTGATTATAGCCATGGTTGCACTGGGTATGAGGACACACCCATGGGAGAAGGCAACAGTGGAGGAGTTCCCTTTATTCATCAGGAACTGTAAGGAGCGTATGTATGATTAAAAAGGGGCTGATAACACCTCCCAGACTTGCTGGGGACATGGCAAGGCTGTTTAGGCTAGAAGATCTTACAGAAGTCAAGCCCTACAAGCAGCTTCATAGAGAATGGAAGCAAATGCTTTTGCTTCATCTTTGAAAGATGTTCCCTCCTGTCATCTATCCTCTCTATAACGTGTTTGACCACCTTTCCCTGCACATGAGCATGCAGACTGTTTCAGTGCTGGTGGGAGGCAGGTAGGTCAGCAGGTTGGGCTGGCCAACTATCCATTTCATGGGATCTTGGAGCAGCTGTGGGAACCCCATCCTCTGCAGTACACCTTACAGAAGAGCTGAATGTAAAAGAGTGCAAAGGGCAAACTCTGGATCTACCTGTAAAGCGCTTTGGCTTTCCTGTTAGCAGCTTTATTTTGGGATGGGGTTTGCTTTTGTTAACACCTAAGGTAAAAAAAAATGGTACCAGCTTCCAGTTTATTTTATTTTTGAGCCTCTCTTCTCCTGCTCCAGCTTTCCTAGTAACAATCTCTCCTCTCTTTGCTCCTCTCCTGCTCTCTGCTCTGCTGCTGTTGCTATGGTTCCCCTTTGCAGGATGAGATCCTGGTGAGTAGAAGGCCACTCAGCAGGGTGTGCTAATGAACATTAATGTTGCATCTGGGAAGGCAAGAACAGTGCACAGACAAATTATTCCCTCTGCTGCTGAATGGGGAGAGGAGGGCAGCTGGCACTAGACACAGGTGAAGCAGAAATGAGGTGGAAAGGCAGTGCTTTAGGAAAAACTCAGAACTCTGCTGGTACATCTTGTGAGTGGGTGGAGATAAAAAGCAGCAATCCAAGGATGTGTGGTTCTGTTTCACTGCCCCCTCCTGTCCACAGAGAGAACAGGGCTATCGAACTTAACAGTAGGCATGTGAGGAAGATCGAATGCTGCTGTGTTTACCTTCATAGGGTAAATTCACAAAAGGATTGTGTATCTCTGTGGTAGGCTGCTCACACAGCGCAACTTGCTAATCTGCAGAGCAGCTACATGGTTTTTCAATGCCGGGTCACTTTCAGCAAGCATGTCCTTACAACAGGGTGCACACACCTAATGTGGACAGTTGGTTTTGGGTGTTAACAGTGCAGCAAGACACATAGAATCTAATGCATTTAAGCTGAGATGCATCCTTGTGTTTGATTACTGCATGTGTGAGGCTCTAAACCAGCACTCGGTGAACTGGCATTCCCTAGAGTGTAGTAGCCTGGCTTTTTTACACACTAAACCTAAAGGAACCTCTTTTGCTGTAAACTAGTGTGACTACACAGATACCTGGGTGTGCTGAAGTCCAGGGTACTAATTCCAGATGCACCATTTTGTTCTGTTATACTTAATGTCTTCTTTTTACTAAACTCAGTTCTCTCTGGGCTGCTTGCCCACCTCTTCTTGAACTGGTTCCCCCCACCCCTGAGTTGGGTGAAGCACTCTACATGCACAGGGTGCCAAAAGTTGTGCTGGTGTCCTGTTTTTTCTCTAGGCATGGCCTCTTCTGGGTGTGTTGCTGTGATCTGGTGCTTGCAGGTTGTGCCAGTGTCTGAAGCACTCTTGATGCAGTTCTTCCTGCATCTCTTTCCCCTTGGCAGAGGGTATAATGCACAGCACTGCCAGGTTCCTTCCTGCGTCCTTTTTATACTACTCCTGGCCTTTTCAAGGCAAAGACCTTCAGTGGCCAGTTGAGTGGGGGGCTCTTCTGGCAGCAGCAGAGAGCACGGTGTTCCTTGTCTTTCCATACTATTCTTGTGTGTAGGGTTACCCTCTGATCTTTCCTCTGTCACCTAAAGCCAGGCTTTTAGGGCCCTTGTTAATGCTCACTGCTTCCACACCCTTAGGTCATCCGAAAGGGCTGGCTCACCATCAACAACATTGGGATCATGAAGGGAGGCTCCAAGGAATATTGGTTTGTCCTGACAGCAGAGAACCTCTCCTGGTACAAGGATGATGAGGTGAGTAGCTCGACTTTGACTTGCAACTTGGGTATCTGATGAAGATAAGGCTTTCAGTTCAGATGTATCTTCTGAGTGCTGTCTGCAGCTGACACAGGCTGAAACAATCCTTGAGCTGGGTTCTCTGTGGACTCAGCACTGCTGAATGTTTCTGAATTGATGTGAATGTGGCTTTTTTGACGCACAAGGAGTAAGTAACATCTGTGCTTAAAACCCTGACTCAGCAGAAATTTGACAGACCCTTTGAATTAATTTGACCTTTATTTGTCGTCTGGTAGCAGCTGTGATCAAAGGTGTGATGGGTTCATTCCAAGACTTTTCAGTATTTGTGGGGCAGCCAGGCTGAGTTTCCTGAGGCAGCATGGCAGCAGTTCTCATGCACCTCTACTGGTCACAAGAAAAAAGCTAGCTCCTTTCTGAGCATAGCAACAGGAGATGTGGAGCTGAAGCTGCAGCTTGGGTGCCAGCTCCTTCTGACTTTGAATAAATTACTTAACCTCTCCAGGATTCATTTGTGACATCTGCAAAGCAGGAATGTTGCTTTTAATGTTTCTAATATTGAATGTGCAAGTTCAGGTATTTGTGAAATTGTTTGAATTGTGAATGGTTATGGTACTGCAGATCACAAGCACAATGTGTGGAGTACCACTGGGAGGAACACAGACCTACCTGGTAGAGTTCCTTGAAGATTAGGAATTCTGTCATTGTGCTGTGGTGTACTTCTGCTTCAGTGGGAAATGATATCAGCAGTCAGAATTGTCCCAGCTGAAGTTGTCATTGTCAACAGTGTGTTGCTGTCTGTGCAAGATGAAGGTAGATAATTTTCTGATTCCTTTGAAAAGAAAAGGAATAGCTGGATGGTTTGGGTAAAGACATGATCAAAGGTGGTAGCCCCACTCCATGTTCTGGGGGATGAAAAATGCCTGGTACAATGTAGTCACGTGTTCTGAGTTGATTTGGGTTTCTGACTGTGAATAAACCCGGCTGTGCCTCTCACTGTGGTCTGTGCCCTCTGCTGTGCTGAGGCACAGCACAGCGTGCCTGGGAGCTGCAACTAGGCCTGGCCTCTTCTCTGGTCCCTGTCAGTGGGCCTTGTTTCATTCTCGGCAGGTGGAAATGATGACAAATATGGTGATGATTCAGCCTCTAAATATTGCTTTCCACATGGAGACTGCTGCAGTGCTGCTATGGATGAGCAGGTGGCAATTTCCTAATTAAAGAGCCAGGCATTGAAATATCTTGCACTAAATCAGTGTGTCTCTGCTATAAGCCCCCTGCCCTTTGTATTCAGAGCTGCTTGGGGAGGCCTCGCTCTCCTCTAGGTCACATATGCAGGTCGAGTGGCTATAAACATCAAGTAGTTTAATTAAAGCCATCTGCTACATCTGTATTACAGAGATGATAAGAACTCCCAGTTCTGCCCCAGGGAGTGGGAGGGGGGGGAGGCCTGCAGTGGGGATGTGTAAACTGCTGATGGATTCCAGTTGCTTGGGATGGCGATTGAACCTCCCTCCCCTCCTGAAGGAAGGCAGCCTTGGGGGTCAATAGCAGCTGGAGGTCTGCTGTGTTTCCCTTCTGCATAGCATGAGGTAGAGCTGCCTAATGAAAGCAATTCCCTTCCAGCCTTAGTCCCTTAAACACAGGAGATCCAGTGCAGGTGAGGTCTGAACAGCCTCTGAGAAAGGAGCCTTTGTCTTCAACTGAGTGGGAGCTGAGGGGAAAGGGAACCATATTATTTGCTTCCTCCCCAAGTTCAATTCCTTGATCTCTCCCTGTCTCAAGGGAGAAAGGTGGCAACTTCCATGTGGACTGCATAGGCTAAAAGTTGGTGCATTTGAGGGGCAGCTTGGGAGAGTCTCAAGTGTGGGATTCCTATCCCAAACCTCAGTCCCTGCATGGATCTGGCTTGGTTCTGAAGAGCTGTCTGCAGTGCATGGTCCCCTCTGTTATTTCAGCACGTCTGTTCCAGAGCTCTCCTCCACCAATTCAGAAGGACTTGTGTCCTCTGCAGCTCCCAAAAGTGGTTTGCTCTTTAAAGGCTGCACACCATGGTCTTTCTTTGCTTAAAGCCTCCCCCTTCCTCCTAGACCCTGCCTGCCCCACCCTGTACTTCTGTGATCTCTCTTGTCCCAGTTCCCCTATGCTCTGGCAGCCATCCAGCAGGAAGAAGGAGGGAGCTGAATCTGCCTTGTCTGGATGGAAATACTGGTGGCAGAGCTGTGGATGAGGATGAGGGAAGGAGCAGGGTGAGAAGTTGTGCAGTGGGGTCAGGGTGAAAACTAGGCTAGCACCTGAGGAGCTGGGGGCGCAGCTTCTCCCTGCCCTGACTCGCAAGCCAGGACCCAGACTCTGCAGAGTGAAGACATCTGGACTCCATTAGTAAAATACCAGTCTTTCCGCAGTGCTGGCTTGTTTTTCCTCTGCCTCTGAAGTAAGGAACTGAAACTTTAAATGTCTTAAAGGGGCCAGCATTACATGTTAGGAGGGATAGATGTTTGTTGAAGCTCTGGAGGGGCCTTGAAGGAGTGTGCTGGTGAATAGGAGGGGAGGAAAGAGTAGGCCAGATGGGGGTGGAAAGTTGGTTCCCCATTCAGTCTTGCTGCCAAGAGCATGTGTGCGTGTGTGCTCCTGGGCCCTCTATTTTTCTTCCTGTCTTCTTTCAATGAGTCCAAAACCAGCCCCATGGAGAGCGGCCCCACAGAAAGCTGGCCTCCCAAGACCCAGAGACCCTTCTGAGGTACCTGCACCTCTTAAACCCTGTGGGACTATGCCAGAAAGCCAGCAGTGGGAGGGAGAGGTGGGGAGGAGCCTGTTCTGGCTTCTGGTAATATAGAGATTTCTTTGCTCAGGGAGGCCACGGTGTCCCCAGGGCTGGAGCAGCAGAGCAACACACTGTCCTAACTGCTCGGCAAGCACCATAGTGGACACGGGACAAGAACTTGATTCAAATAGTCCTTCTTCCTGAATCCTCTATAAAATGCACAGGGCTCACTTCTCTGCAGGGCTTTCCCTCCTGCTGGAAAAGAGGATCTGTGAGCTAGGCTAGAGCTGCTGGTGATGGGGACCTTGTAGGCAAGATAAAATCAGTACTGTGCTCAGTGGTTCCTATTAGTAAAGCTTGTTGCTTGCTAGAGGAGATCCCTGCACTCTGCTCAGCAAGGGTGACTGTTTCTGCTGGAGTGTCTGCACAGCTGGGTGGATGGATATAGCTCCTGTTTCCTTTGGGAATTTGCATGAATGTACAGTACAGATGGGACCTTCTGTCCTCACTCAGGTAAATCATGTACTAGAAATTTTGGGCTTGTAAGCACAGGTGGCTGCGTGAGAAGGATATGGCCTTATTTGCTTGTGTGAAAGTGTTTGTTGCATTTAGTATCGGTGCATTTGAATCTTGTGCGTGTGCAGGAGGGGTGGGCACGGTTTTTAGGTAGTTCCAGGTGTGTGAGGGGGTTTCTTTAGCATCATGTTGACTCCTGCTGCAGCAGTTGTGCTTGAGTTCTCCCTGTGTCTTTATGCTTTCTTACTTGCTTGAAGTACAAAGGTGATCTCTCCTGGGGAAGGTGTGACCTTATCGACAGTCACTGGATAGCTGTTTATTCTGTACCTGTCAATGTCTTGTTCCCAATTCTAGTTTAAAAATAAATACCTCAATCAATACTGAAATTGTTCCCTGTGCAGACATATGTACTCCCCCTCTTTCCCCTCGCGCCCCCCCCCCCCCCCAACAGTCCATGTCCTCGAGGCCCTGCTCAGCTGGTAGAAATGCTTTGGTTTTGCTCTGATGCCCATGAGTCATCAGAAACTTGCTGTGATGGCTTCAGCTGCAGCCAGGTTTTTGCATTCAGCTGGTTTAAAGACCATAGGACCAGGTCTGCTCTGAGATTCTTCCTCTCCTGCTCTCAGGAACATGTTCCTTCTCTTCACATCCTCTGTGGATCTGTTTCATTTATTCATTCACTAATCTTTTTTTTGCAAGTGCATTATTTTCTCATGGATAATATCTTAGTCTTAACCAGTCCTTGTTTATGCTTTCACTCACTGTTTGTCCTCTTTCTTTTGCAGACAAACCTCAAAGCAAACACACCTTCCAGAGCATCCAAACTTCCAACCCATTGTGGGTTTTTCTTTACATTAATGACCACCTTTTTTTTTTTTTTTTTTTTTTTTTTTACACCGTGAAATCCCCCGGTACCTTTCTGTGCTTCATCCTGCCTTCAGGTAGCAAAACACAGTGCAGTTAGAACTCCACCAGGCCCTTGTGTCTGTCTCTGCATTTTTATAGCAAAGTTTAGCATGAGAAACACAAGCCACCCTACCCAAAGCTAGCTACCCCCATGACAGGAAGCTGAAAGAAATAAGAAGGGGATGAGAGAGATGGAGAAGGAATAAGAGGGTTGTAGGCTGATGAAACAGGCAGAGAAGTGATCATCAAGCATGGCTCCAAAGAGTTATATCCTCCCAGACTGAGGAGTGAGTGAATTTTGCATGCAGCTGTCCCTGCAGCCCACCCTTTCCAAGCATGTCCCTGTGCCATGCAGGTGTTGCAGTCCCCGTGCAGCACTGGCAGTGTGGTGTATCCCAGCACAGCCTAACCAATGTGCAGACTACTGTACAATCTTGTAGTCCTGAACAGGTAGTCTGAACACTGGGCAGACGGAGTGGAGCCTCTGTGATCTGCTTCCCGGCTATCAGCAGCTCATTAGTCCTTTCCCCTCCCTGCTTTTGGGATGGGGTTTTGAGGGCAGAGATGGGGTGAAAGAAAGTCCAAGTCCTGATTGAAGAAACATCCTCATCTGGCAGCTGGGAAGAAGAAATGTTACTCTCTGCACGTTCCTGATACAGAGCAAGCTTCCAAGCTCCTTCCTCTTCCAGTGCTGGTGTCAGACTGGTACCTGGCTTCCACCTGGGGTGGTCTGCTGCACCTATGTAGAAAGAGGGGGGGAAAGAAAGAATTAATTACTGCTGTTTGGGGAGGAAATGTGAAGGTTTGGCTGTCACCCAGGTGTGCAGAACTTGTGGCTTCATTCAACTCCTTTTCTTCCTCATGGAGCTGTGTTGAGGATTCCCAGGCCCCATGCACCCTCATCTTCTGCCCAGTTGTGTGTGTCTGCCTGGGGTCCGGAGCGAAGCTCAAACAGGACCAGCCTTTGCTTCCAAGCCCTCAAAAGGGTCCTTTGACCTGCCTTGGCCAGTTGCCTTTGCAGCTCACCTCTGGCTGCTGCAGGAGCAATCCATATCCCCTCTTTTTCTCCCCCCCACTATGTCTGGCATTGCTGAGCTTCCCTCCCTCTTCTGGTTTTTGCTCCCTCCCTTCTTGCTTCTCTTCTGTCCTTCTGCCTCAATTGACGTGGCAGTGGAAAGCTAACTAGACTCGAGGGAGGAGCTTGCTGGCTGCTGGGAAGGCTGGAGGTTGGCAGGAAGTGAGCCAGCTGACGGATGGGGTTGCGTGGGGGAAAGGGAAGGTTCCCTACCCTGCTTGGAAACTTGAGGAATGCTGTTGCTTTCTGTGGTGCTTGGCTCCCATGTAATGATTCCAGATGTTAGCCCTAGCCCATGCGGTTTGCTCCCTCTCTTCCTGGTGCTGCAGGGATAAAGAGGGCTTTGTGTATGCTGCACGTCTCCCTTCCAGGATCCCCTTCTCTTGTGTGCATGCTGGTGGACAGTTAAGATTTGGGGCCAAAAATATGAACACCCACAAGTCCCACTCTGTCTCTAACCATACACTGGGGAAGGGTAACCAGCCCTCTTCTCTTCCCAGAGGCATGTCACACTGTGTGTGTTACACTTTACTTCATCAAAGCAAGCTTGATACTTGGGGATTGGACAAGTAGGTTCCATCCCTGGCCTGGCACAGGGACCGGTGTAGAAGAAATGTGTGCTTGTCCTTTGCAAAGGCTGGTGAGCATTGCTGTGACCTTAGCGAGGTCATGATGGTGGAGTTTTGGGCACTGTATCCTCTCTTAAGATACTTGGTTTCTGCTTGTGTTTTCTCCTAAACCCCCTGATGGCTTCCTTGGGTTGTGCTTAGATGTTGAAATCTGCACATTATTTCATTTCATGTTCTTTTTCAAATAAAAATCTTCACTCTTGTGCAGGTGAGTTGATTACCACTACTGAGCTTACTGAGCCAACAGTAATGGCTGTGATTAATCACATGAGCCCAGGCCTAGTGTCTACAGAGCTTTTGCACTAAATCAGCTTAAAATCTTAGGATGTGTTGTTTAAGTTAAACCAGCACAGCTTTCTGATGTAAACAAGCCACTACAGCTGCATTGCAGCTTGGAGCAGTGATCAGTGTCCAGTAAGTTTTTCTTTGAGGACAGAAGTTCAGTGATACAGATGGGCTGTGCTTTGGAAAGATGATCTCAGTGTGTGTATGTTGTGGGGTGATTAGGGCCTCCTGGGAGAGTCGCAGCTCAAATTCAGCTCTTCTGATGAGAATTGTCTTTGGAAAGAGAAGAAGCAGAAAGTGGTAACATCTTGTTTGGTGGTGTGTGTGTGTGTGTGTGATTCAGCTTGAAATGCTCAACCTTCTTATAAAAAAGGAGATTTCATAATCTTGTCATGGGCATGTATTCATGTGCTGTCCTTATCCATACTAATGTTATTTTTTTCCTGTTTGAGTAGCTTTATCCCAGGAGTTCCCAAAACATTGTGTGTGTGCGTGTTTAACACAAATTATTTGACTGAAGCTGCAGTCATCTCTTGGGCAGGCTTATTTACACATAGTGCTTTGTCTTACAAGGAGGAAAGGAGATTAAGAGGTTTAAGCAAGATGAATTTCTCCTCATTTCACATGGCCACCAATTAAAACAATGGCAGTGCTCCTTCTCCCATATCCACAGACCCTTGTCTCTGCAAAAGGTGTTTGTCATAATGGCTACAGAGAAACCTTTCATTAGTTTATTTGTGCACCAAATGCAAACTGAGACCTAATAATTATGCCAATTACTTTCTTGTACTGCAAGTGCCAATTCTCAACCTTAGGGTAGCCCACATGCATCTGTCAGTCTCATTTCGCATGTATCCAAAAGGAGGAAAATTTAACTTGCTGCTCAGACAGTCCAGTTGAGTGGAGGAAATGCTTTGAGTCAGGCTGGCTGGCTGCCTGCTGAATTTCATGAGCTACTTATAGGTTATTACCTGCAGGATAGCAGCAAGTAATTCAGATGATAGTGCAAACCCTTGCTGTTTCCTACCAAACCCAGTCTCCAGAATCTAGCCACAGTAAGGAGGTATGTAGCCACAACAAGGATGTAGCAACATCAGGCTGCAACTGCAGCATCCCTTTTTTTTTTCTCCAGCTATTGTGCTTCACACCCCACAATTGGCATGGCTAATGGATCCTGGTCTCCTTCCTGGCCATATGTATTTTCTTTCTTGGGTAGATGCAAAGTACAGAGCCATATGGCTGTATCTGTGCTGTGCCGGGGGTGGGGAGTAATCCTCTGGCACTCATCCTGCCTGTGCAAGGAGCTTGCAATCATCTCTGCAGTTCTCTGTGCAAGCAGTGTGACTCAGTTGGGAGCACCAGCTCCAGTTTGGGGTAGCTAGCCCCATGCCTACAACATTCCCTATACCGCTGAGCACCCATGTTGTGTGTTATACAGCCAGCCTGAGTGCTACCACCACTACCTCTCCTTGGCCTCATGGCTCTACAGATTATCTCAGAGCCAGCACACTCATTTTACATAACATACACTCTGCTGCTGAGAGTTTTGCCTGTTTTGGGGTTTTTGGGGGGGGCAGGGGAGGGAGATCTTATGAGCAGCATAAGCCTCTTGGGAGCAGACTGAGGACTTTGAATGTAGTATTTCACAAACCACTTTCACATTTCAAAGTGTGCTGGCTCTTCCTCCTCTTGTCCCCTGCCCCAAGTCTGGAAAGCTAGAGAGAGAGAAGCCCTTTTCCCCTCTTGGCCAGGATGCTGTTCAGCCATCACACATACTGCCAGATTGCTAACATATGGGCAGAGGGCTCAGCCAAAGTTTGGAGAGGCTCAGCCCTTGTCAGCTCATTCCATGCTTTCCTGTCCCTGCATTCAGGAAATGAAGTCAGAGTGTTGATATAAACCAGGCTGGGTTGAAATCTGAGAAGCTGGATAGACTGAAGTGGGAGGGGGGGGGGGATGTGGGGGAGACAGAGTGTGGCAGGGGCTCGCTGCTGTGTGCTTTGCCTTGCTGCACATCCACACTGGGGGTTTGTTGCCTTGCAGGGTGTCCTCTGTGTGTCTGCTCCCATTACCTCTGTATCAGAGGGCTGATGTTTTAGGCTGGCAGACAGATACATGTGTTTTTCCTCCAGCGTGTGGAAAAAACATCTCACAGAGATAGCGTTGCCTTGATCACGTGGCAGAATTTATGCAAGAGCTTGGAAGGGGTGAAAGTAGAAACTCTGGCAAAGAGCATGTGTTTCCATATCTGGGACATGGGATTCCCTTACCTTTTGACTTCTCTCCTGAAGAATGACCCTGCTGATAAAGTTCTGTGGGAAGATGTGGCTCTAATTTAGAGTGATATTTTTCTCACACAGCATTAAAGTCTGTTATTTTTTTCATTAGCCCAAAGATGATGTGGGATGGATGCAGGGAGTTCAGTTCAGTGAGACTGCAGTGGGGGTGACTGGTTTGGCCTCAGGACTCACAGTTGGTGGACTTGCTCTCTAGGGAAGTTTGGGTTAACCTAAACCAGCATAGTAACCTGAAACAGTAAAAAGCTGGAAGCTGTTTGTGGTTCACAGAACCTGAAGTGGTCTGTGTGGGACCAGTATGTGGCTGATAGATGTCCCATCTGGAAAAGGCTTTCCCCACCTCTACTCTAGACTGAATGATAAAAAAATCCAGGGAAACTTGCTCAGAAGAGCTCTCCTGCTCTCATAGCATGGCATCTTTGAGAGAATGGAGAGTTTGGCAGCTACCCAAGTGATCTTCTTCTAGATGCTAACTTCTAGGGTGTTCTCATTGCATGCATTTTATAATGGACTGTTACAGTTTGATCTTCAGGGTATGTCTGAACTCTCTACTGTCAGGTATCCTTAGCCAGATCAATTCAGCTGAAACTTAAGAGAGCAATAACCATCCTCTCAGTGTTTGAGCTCAGCAACTTTTGTCATCCTTATCTGCTCCTCTGCCTTGTCCCTCTTTTCCAGCTGGCTCTTCAGAATCTATTCTCACTGGCCATCTTTGTTTTCCATTCATGTTTCCCCAGAGAGAAATCATGTTGTGTTGTTTCTAGTCAAGAAAGCTCCACAAACACACAGGATGCTCACAAGGGGACAGTCACACATGGGTGCTTGCACACCAAACTATGCTCTGCTATTTCTGTCTCCAGAGCTGCATTCTGCTTTTTGGAGACCAGTGTGATGGCTCCCTCTCTTGTTATGTTGAGGTATTATACCCAGCTGAAACAGGATGTTCCAAATGGGTCCCTTAAACTGAATTCTCCTCTGATAATTTGCTGCAGTTTCAGATTTGAGACTTAAGCGGGAAAAGTTACTCTTGATGTTTAGGGTCGAAAATGTTGATGCTGGTTTTTGGATGCTTTGTTCTGTGTTTAGCTGGAGATGTCTCTAAGAATCAGACTGGAGAGCTGTGGGTACAGTTACTCTGAAAAACCTGTCCCTTAAAGATTTCTGTGTCTGGTCTCTCTTTTTAACACTCTCCAAGTGGTAAACTGCCTGTATTGCTCGAGCTTCTAATAATTCAGAGCATGAGATTTTCATTAATGAGCAGAGTTACTTAATTTTGTCAACACAGGAGGCTTCAGGTAACCTTACAGTAACCTGTATTGGAGCCAGACTTGCCCTTTGTTCTGATGCATGCTTATTGCTTAATTAGTATTTTAAAAGGGTTCACAGTAACCAAGTATAGGACAGTGATAGGATGAAGTAGAAGGTCAGCTTTTCTGAAGAGGTGAATTTAAGTTTATCATCCATAACTTCTGTGTCAAACCAGCTTCTTGATCAATGCCTGTCTCTCTTGAACATGGGTGTAGGCTTGGAGTGGTTACAAGTAAAGCACAGAGGTGGTGACAGTGGGGCTGAGGGCTGCTTGTCCTGTTTCTGACCAGTGCTTCCCCCCCACTAAAGCTGCCCTAGGAACAGAGAGGTATGAGGAGCAAACCTGCTCTGGGTGTCAGGTGGTTGGTGAGAGTCTTGGTGCTGGTTGAACACCTTGATATTGATCACAGCCTGGGACACTGGGACAGTGCCATGCTGCTGCCTGCTCCTGGAGGAATTAATGGGACAGGGTTTGTTGGGCCACATCACATGAACAGCCAAGAAGGCCAAACTCTTGTTTCCAGAGGTCCCCTCTTCTCACAGATGTGAGGGGCCAAGTGACCTGGGTAAAAATGCCTCCCAGGTGATGTGGGTGCTGTACTGCTGACACTTCTCCATGCTGATGAAGTAGAGGCTTTATTGGAGCAGTGAGTAACTTGTTAATGGTTCCCTTTCCAGGAAAAGGAAAAGAAGTATATGTTACCAGTGGATAACCTGAAACTGCGAGATGTTGAGAAGGGGTTCATGTCCAGCAAGCACATTTTTGCTCTCTTCAACACTGAACAGAGGTATGCTCATGTCTTGGCACACCGTCTTGTTGAAGCTAAGGATAGGATTTAAATGATGATAGGTAGAAGTGGGTACAGATGAGTGTGTTGGGATAGCTGTCTAGGAAAGGTGTGTCTCCTTTAAGGATAGCCATTTTTGGAGGTGATGGGGACTACTCTTATGTCATCTGACTTCACATCTGTAAGACCAGAAAGAATGTACCATTTTCTTTGCCAGTGCACAGCTTGCAGTGTGACCTTAGCCTTCAGCTGTTTGGTGTGGTTACCTGGCTCTGGCTGGAGTATATATTTATAATCAACATTCTTAATGAGTGACTCTGAAAAACCACAGGAGATAGGGGACCCAGGTTGGCTGGAGAAGTCCAGCAGAATTGAAAAGGGTATCTCATTTAGGCCCTGTCGAAACACAACTGATTTGAGGGCAGTCAAACTTGCTCATAAAAAAGAAAATTAATTTCCCTTCTTCAGGGTCATCATGAGGATAGTAGTGAAGGTCTGAGAGCTTCTGTCTTGACCTGGGGTGGTTCTTATTTTGTTGACATCTTTGTCAAACATTGGCAAGTCTCTGATTTGCTGTGGAAAAGAGTAAAACATTTGTCTCCCTCTCAGGAATGTTTACAAGGACTATCGGCAGCTGGAGCTGGCCTGTGAGACCCAGGAGGAGGTGGACAGTTGGAAGGCTTCCTTCCTTCGTGCAGGAGTCTACCCAGAGCGTGTTGGGGTAAGTTACAGCCCTGATAATGAGTTGCGAAGTAACATAGCATGGATCTTAAGGGGAGCTGTTAAAAATGAGTCCATGAAGTTTTTGTCTCTTTCCTGAGCTGAGGATAGTTCCCAACAATAAAGGTTTTACTGTGTCCTGGTGCTTCCTTTAATGAAGCTTGAGATAAAAAAACCTGCAGCTTCAAAGGTGAGATAAAGTAGGCAAGGACTGCCTTGATAAACCCTTCTACCTCTTTGTGGGCATTAAATTACCCATGTAAGGAGGATGTTTAATGGTCTACTAAGTGGCATGTCTCTTGCTGAGTGAAGGCACCACTTCTCCAAAGCCTTCAGTAACACAGCCTTGCTAGAAGTTTCCTAGCTTATTGGCAGCTGTTCTATTCCTTCCCCCAACTGATCAGGAAGGGAAGTTCTCTGGAATTTTTCTTTTGCTTGGTAGACACTTCAGTGTGCTACTGTAGTGAGACCTCTTATCTCTTCCCTGAGCCTTGTCCCGCAGCACTTGGTGTCAGCATTATGCTCTGCTTTAAAAATATGTTGGAGAGAATTGTTGTATATGTTCCTGTTCAAAGCCTTCCTGTTCCCTTGCAAGAGGAAGCTGCTATAAATAGTTTTCCCATTAGCAAAGTGATAATTGCTTATTGGTTTGTGTTGCTTCTGATAGTCTACTTGCATTCATCTTCCCTGTTACACTTGAAGATTGTGGGGTTTTGCCTTAAAGCATTTCCTGACAAACTGATGTGGTTTTTGAAAAAAAAGAGCATTAGGGACTGAACCTTAACAGTGATGAAACCTCAAACTGGCTCTGAACCAGACTGGACTTCTGAAACACATACTGGTAAGGGACACGTGCCACCTACTGGTGTGCAGCTGGAGTGGTTTGACATAGAAACGCTGGTGGCTTGGTTAGCTGCTCCAAACCCCTGGCAGGGAATAACCCGCAGCCATTGCAGGGAGGGAAACTGCCCTTTGTTCCTAACAATGTGATTTCTCTTGCACAGCATCTGATTGAGATTTTCAGTTTATCCAAACAACTTGCTTGTTCCTCCTCCAGGGTAACCTAGGTATTTATGTATTCTTAGTGGGATCGGTCTTTTGCTTGTTTGGGACTATTATGGGATCTTCTCCAAACTCTGAGACCAACTAAAAGTATTCTTTTTTTTTTTTGTCCCTTTTTGTTTTAATTTTTTCCACGTATGCTCAAACTGGCCTGCCAGGACAAGGACAAAGTAAGTCTGACCCTCTCTGCCTGTGTTGCCCCCTGGGGCTCTCACCAGATAGTTCTCTTGTTTTTTTTTCCTTTTGTCACAGTTTCCTGAGAGGCATTTGGTTCTTCTCCCTCTTTGTACCTTCTGTTGGATTGCTGCTGTTTGCTTCTGTTCTTGGTTTGAGTTCTTTTTTTTTTTTTCCTTTTTATTTCTCCTTTTTGTATGACTTCGGAATCTTGGTGCAAACTTTATTTTTTGAAGCTTTTTGACCCTCACTTTTTTTAAGTTGCCCTGTTTGACATCCACTTCCTTTGCTTTGTTTCTGACTGAGGCCTTACATGCCTTCATTATGTAAAATCTTCACAGGAAGAGCTCAGATGAACAAAAGAATTTGCCCTTTCTCATATTTTATTCCCCAAAACAAAAGCTAAGCAATTTCCTACACTGCTGCAAATCCTTCAGACTGGGATGGTTTAAAAGAAAGATTTTTTTTCTTTATAAAAACCAAGGGTTTTTTTAATAATTGAGAAAGACAGCAGTCTCCCATGCTTTGCTACTCTGAAATGGATCACAAATGGATGAGCCTTGGTGACTGCTTGCTGTCAAACAGCACAGACCAGGTTTTACCTTACAGAAAGCTAAGCAATGCATTTCAGGCAGACAGGAATCTGCTTCACATGAATGAAGTGAGAATTATTATTTACAAAGCAGGATTTGCAGTTAAAGCAGTCAGAAAAGTTTTCTAGGTTATTCCATCTACTTGTGATCTGACTGAGTAGTTTTCACCTCTCTGTTGCCTCATTTTTATAATGAGGATAAAGATGCAGTGTGTCAGAGAGCCTGTAAGGCTTGATTTATGGTGAGTGGTTCTTGGGGCTATACTGAAACTGAGCATGGAAAACCCATCTCAGATGAAGCACCTTTCAGGGAGCTATTAGAAGTAAAACCACAGCTTTGATTATTTACTAGAGCTGTAACCTGTAATGTTGGTCAGGAATCCATAATAACCTTCTAAGAGGGCAGCTCTACTGTTAAAGCTCCTCAGATGTGAGCTGGAGAAGTCTGTACAAGCTGAGCTGTGTCCTGACCATCACAGCTTGAAATGTAAGTTGAAGTTCTGTTGCATGTACTCCCGTGTGTTCCCTTTTTTTCTCGGTGTGCTCATGATAAACTCGTTTTGTGTTACACTGATGAGCCAATCTGTTTCTCCTTTTCTCTGCAGGCCAGTGAGGCAGAGGAGAATGGATCAGACAGTTTCATGCACTCCATGGACCCTCAGCTGGAGAGACAAGTAGAAACGATCAGGAACCTGGTGGATTCCTACATGGCAATTGTCAACAAAACCATCAGAGACCTCATGCCGAAGACAATCATGCACCTCATGATAAACAATGTACTTATCACAGGGTGGTCAGTGGAGACGGGGGAAGATAGAGAGGGGAGAGCATGAGGAAAAACTGAAGACTGCTTAGAAAGAGGAATAGGTGGACAGCATGGAGTGTTCTAGATAAGACAGTGCAAACTGATTCCCTCTTTGTGCTGGTTTACAGACCAAGGACTTTATCCATTCGGAGTTGCTGGCAAACCTGTACTCCTGTGGTGACCAAAATACACTGATGGAGGAATCCGCAGAGCAGGCCCAGCGACGTGACGAAATGCTGCGCATGTACCACGCCCTGAAAGAGGCCCTCAACATCATTGGGGACATCAACACCAGCACCATCAGCACCCCCATGCCCCCACCGGTGGACGACTCTTGGCTGCAGGTGCAGAGCGTACCATCTGGACGCAGGTACCAGAGGCTCAGGGGGAGAGCCCCACAGACCTGCCTGATGCCTCTTTAGTGGCTAGCTGGGGCCTCCTTCTGAGACAGGAAGTCCTCCTCTTCCCCTCTTCTCCCTGTGGATGAAGATTTCTGGGTATTTGTGCTGGGAGGTTCCTAGGCTTAAAGCTTCTCCACAGCTTTACAGAGGGTGTGGAAGCTTCTAAACCCTTAGGTTAGATGGGGCCTGAAGTAGCTTTGAAGGAACCCTGAAGCCTGGCGTGGCCCTTGAAGCTTTACATGTGTGTAAAATGACATGAAACTAAAGAAGGATCATGGAAGGCAGCATATGGGGACCTGGTGGTGACACAGAGGGATCCCAGGCCTGTTGCTGCAGTCGAATTTCTTTGCTTGTTTGCCAGGTCTCCTACATCCAGCCCCACGCCACAGAGGAGAGCGCCCGCTGTTCCACCCGCCAGACCTGGGTCTCGAGGTCCAGCTCCTGGACCACCTCCTGCTGGTGGGTCCACGCTGGGTGGTGCCCCCCCTGTGCCCTCCAGGCCAGGGGCCTCTCCTGATCCCTTTGGGCCCCCACCTCAGGTTCCTTCTCGGCCTAATCGTGCTCCTCCTGGTGTTCCCAGGTAAGTCCTGAAATGCTGCTCCACGCAGGTAGGATGTGTCTGATTTTTGGGTAACAGCCTTGACAGCACTCAGCCTGCCTGGGCTGTAGAAGGACGATGGAGTGCATGGTGTGGGATATCTGAACTGGGCCCATGGGCAGGGGCATTGTTGTCCACTGAGACTTCACTGTACAATGCCAAGACAGCTCTTGAGAACAGAGGGGCGGCCTCTTCTCTGCACAGACCTCTGTGCAAAGAATGTCAGAAGAGAACCTTGTAACCCAGGGCTTTATTAAAGCATTCATACTGATGCTGCTACTCAGGAGTAGGTGATCACCAGAAAAATCACAGGACTGGAGTGACAGTTCCCCTCTGCATAGGGCTCCCCAAAGTTTGAAGTTGCCCCTCTTCTGGCCCTAAGTTCTAGGCGAGTTTGAGATCTTCATCAAAGCTGTTCAGGTGCTTTTTGGCTGGGAGAATATTGTGGTATCACTAGAAAATCTTTTAGGTATTTTTCCTGTTGCTTCTGTAATCAACTGGAACATTTTCCAGTCTAAAGAGTTCACATCCCCCAGCTTTGCTTTCCCAGTAGGAAACTTAATTCCTTTCCTGTTCAGTCACTTCAAACACTTCAACTGAGTAATAAGGGATTATCCCCTGTGCAGCTAAGCATGTGTTCCTGAACAGGACTTAGACAGCAGTCAGGAACCAGGAATGCTGTAATGTTGAGTACTTGGCCTCCCAGTGAGGAAGAGAAAGTAATTGCAGAGTAAGAATTAACATAACCAGAACCCTCTGATGCCATGTGAGAGGAACACTTCCCTCGTGGAACATACCTCTTCTCCAGTGGCTGCTGGTGGCCCATGTCTGAAGTGTTGCCACTCTCAGTGGAAACACCCAGCCTGTCACTGGGTGGTGACAGCATGACAGAGGTGACACCTTCCTCCTCTGGTAGTGCACTGGCTTACACTTGGTGCTGCCTGTTTGGAGGGGGAAGTGTTCTCTGCCAGGCTGTACCCAGCCCAGAGATGGATGAGTCCAAGATTATAGACCAGTTTCTGACTCTAGTGTGTGCAAATGGTTTTACTTTCTTGGTGCTTCTGCCCCAGCCCTCCCTATGCAGCTCCCACAGTGACTCGTCCACATGTGCCTCAGTGTCAGCCTAGGGACTGCAGTCCTCCTGGTGGCACCTATGGATGTCAGCATGCTTCTACTGTGTATTTTAGTTCTTGCTTGTTGTGACCCTGCTTTTCCATATACTCTTACTTTGTGGTTTTGTTTTTAGTATACTTATGCTTCTTTCTGTCTCCATCTTTCTTCTTTCACTCAGTTTCATTTCTTCACTCATGAAAAATATTCTATATACCTGATCATTGATGATAGGATTCCCCAAAGGGACTGAAATGAATTGGCCTTTTTGGAATAAATCTCTTATACCTTATCTTAATGGCTTGCCTGCCTTTAGCATGAGGTAGCAAGGTTTAGGGGAAGGTAGGGAACAGCACTGGAGCAGAGGAAGAAAATGTTTTGTCCTTAACTGAGCAATCCCTTGCTTTAGGAGAGATGCTAGGTTGGATTGCATGCTACTGACTGCCCTGATCTGGAGTTGAGAATGTAATTCCAGAAGCTGTGGAGTGATGCTCATTCTCTGATCCCCTCTCTGATTCTTCCAGTTGTTCATAGACTCCTCTGGATCCTGACACCAGCTTGTCATTTGAGTTCACTGATGAATGGAGAATTTCCAATGACAAGGGACTCTTTCTCTTCCTCTCCTGTATATAGAATAAGAGTGTTCCCTGCTAGCACTTGGACTCAGGTCCTTCTGCCATGGGTGAACGAATGCCATCTCCATTGTTGCTTTTTTAATACCCATCTCTTCCCTCACTAACTGGGCTACTCTGCTGCGTGTGAGGAGCAGAGCTCTGTTAGGGCATGAGTGGACTTTGCTGTCACAGTTGGTGTTAGTAGTGAGCTGGAAGTGCATGGTGATGGCTGGATGTACTTGGTGTGTGTGTGTGTGTGCACACTGCCTGTATAGAAGTTTGGTGGCTTGTGCCTCTGGTTTGTGTGAGCATCTGGCTTATGGATGATGAACTTCAAGATGGGTGGTGATCCACTACTCTTTTGTTTTGCAAACATACTTGTCTAGACACATGAACACCACACAGTCCGTTTTCTAGCACAAGAAGGTTTCCCTGGATATGATTACACTTAAGACAGGACTCAACATCCTGTTCCTGCACTTAACATTTGATCAGTCTGCTATGGAAGTCTGTGTTGCCAAATACACGCCTGAAAGTTCAGGCAATGTAAGGTCTTGTCCATGTAATGGACTGCCCTTGGGCTGTATGCCTGCTGGAGCTATGCAGGAGGGTCTGCTCTGGGAAAGGAAGCTGAAGGTATTCCTGCAGGTACTTAGTATTTTCAATTTAAAATAGTTCGATAAACTGTAGGCAAAAGAGATGAGGCAAACTCAAAGGAGAAATAAGGAAGTTTAACTGAGGATGACTTAACCATTGGAAAAATCTATTGAAGGCATTAACAGGGTCTCTGTTCTTGGTATGTCTGAGTAAAAAAGGCATAAGGGACCAGCATCACTGTGAGCATGACCTCACACAGCTTTATTGCTTGTCATTATTCAGGTCAGAGTAGCTGATATCTTGATTTGTGCCTTCAAAGTACATCTTCACCTGCTTCTTCCCTTTTTGGGTATTGCTCAGGACTGCAGTCTCTCCTGAGCTGTTTGCTTTGAGACTAATGTTGGTCAGAAGATAGGAATCCTCAGAGAGAGACAGGTCAAGCCCCCTGTGCCCAGCTGTGGGTGCTGAGCCCTACCGCTATTGCTGTCTCCCAGGAATGAACACCAGTCTGAGTGGACTTACTGGGTGGGTGAGTGGGCAGTGCCTGTAGGCTGTGAACACAGACTGCTTTGGACACACCCCTGTGCACAGCAGGGCTCTGGATGTGTGCAAAGCTGAGGCTGTGATTGTGTGTGGAGTCCTGTGTGGCTGAGTGCAGCCCTACCCAGCAGTGCACACTCATGCTGTGTTCTGGAGAGGGACATGTGAGTGTGTGTGTCTGCAAGTGTGTGTGTCTTCCACCCTTCTGACAGTCTGTGTGGCCTCTGCCTTGAACTGTCTGAACTGCCATGTTGATTTCATGTTGTCTTTCAGAATCACTATCAGTGACCCCTGAGGACTGGCAGCCACGGTACGTTTTGCACTCTCCCTGCAATGCATGAGTCACTGTGTCCCCATTCTCCATTCCTCTGCTCTGCAGCTCACCTCTGCTGCCTTGTTCTTAGTAACTGAGTCCCTTGTCTGATGAACCACTTCTGCCAGGATCCCAAAGGGAGGAGTCTTGAACAAAAAAAAACTGGCTGATCAAGAGACAGAGCAGCTGCTTGAGCTGCAGGAGCTGGGAAAGCCTCTGTACCTGACTTAAGGTTACTGGAGGCCCATTTCTCTGCTTCCAGACAGTGGAGGTGGGATGGGGGAATGAGCTTTGGCAGCAAGGTCTAAACTGTGTGTGTCTTTCATTTGGCTTATATCCCCACTGACTGGGAAGTGGGCTGAATGAACTCTGGTTTGTTGGCTCTGATAGGATCAACAGAGGCTTGAGGAGCTCTTAGTTCTGACTCTTCATATTCTAATGTCTGGGTGGAAAAGGGCTCCCATCCTGACTGTGTCCCTAGTGCTCATGGAAGGCAGGAGGAGTTTGGGTCAGTATTAGGACTTCCATGTCTGAGTGAAGGGTAACTCTGACATTGAATGTTCCCTGTTTTATCCTTGTGTCCCATCATTGCAGCTAAGTGAGCTGAGCTCCCTTTGCTTGGTCTCTGCTTGACCCTTTACCTTCCAGATTACTCTTCTGCTTCCCTTCAGACTGCCTTCTCTCCTCTGCCTTCTTCCCCTGTGAGAGGATGAGCTTAGTGATCTGTATCCCCCAAACACTCTGCCCTGAGCTCCTGCCTGTTTCCCTTTCCCATCTCTCCCTGCATTGTGCAGTGATGTGGCAGGGTTCTGGGGTGGGCTCATGTACTGCACTGGCCCAACAATGCTTTGTCCTGTTAATGCTGAGAGTGGGGCTGTGAAGAGTGAGACCTAAAACTCTCCTGAGCAGTGTTTAATTTTCCTGGGAACCTCCAGCCCTTACTACAAAGGGGTAGAGAGGGAAGAACAGGGTGTAGATGTGGATTTTGGGGCCCCTTCTCCCTTTCTCTGTGGTTGTTTTCTGAAGTGAAAGGTCTGGTAGGGGAGTGGAGCAGCAGCCCCTGTAGATTCCCTTGCTGCTGGCTGTGGCAGAGAACAGGAGTGGAGAATGTGTGCTCAAGTTCTGCCTTAACAGGAACAGCAGAAGTTCAAGCCCCTGTTCCAGGGCAGAGGGGTCACAGCCCCCATCTCATAGCAGATGGGGTCTGGTACCACTGCATGTAACTGCAGTGAGAGGTGCCACCTCACATCAAACCGATGAGGTGACTGCTCAATGATTGACACGTTCCTTGAGGGTGTCATCTGTCAGCCCACCTCGCTGGTGACCTGCTGCAGAGGTGTTGGAGCAGACAGGGGTTTCCTCCAATGCTCTGCCTGCTGCAGACATCCCTGGCAGCCACAGAAACGTGCATCTTGGTGAACAATCTCAGGAAGGAGGCTTGCTGTTGCCTGTGCCGCCTTCTGGGACTCGCTGTTATGGGGCATTCTGTCCTTAATCTGGCATAAAGAGCACCAAGGAAATAAAAAATGAAAGAGACAAAGCACCAAAACCAAACAGGTTAAAAAAATAAATCCCACCAAATCCCTTCTGCAGCCCAAGGGAATAAATGCAGTGTTTTAGTGTCTCAGGTCCTTAGCAGCAGGACTCTCTGCCCATTGGGCCTTAGATACAGAGCCTAGATGTGGCTTCAGAGTCTGACTTGGAGGGGTATGACAGTCATTGGTGGTCTCATGCTCCTGACAGGACTTGGGACTTAATTCCCACATCCTGGAGCTGGCCACAGGCTTCCCTGTGAGCAAAACTTCATTCCTTATTGTTCTGACAGAGGAAAGTGACTCTTCAGTGATACAAAAGAATTTGGCTTATGATGTAATGAGACAGCATTCTGGAGGTAGATGTTGCCTGTTTCAGTGACTTCTCTGTTCTTTATTGTGCTGGGAAACAGTTATCAGCTTTCTGTAGCCTTCCCAGGCAGATTCTGTGAGGGTCTCCAGAAAACCTGAGCAGAGACAAAACCTCTATAACCTTAAAAGCTAACAGCCCTTACCCCTGAACTGCCCTGAGTGCAGAGAGGAATAAGTGACTGCAAAAATCAATCCTAGTACATCAAAAAGAGCAGCCTGGTTACCTGAAAACATTGTGCCCCTTTCAGCCCTATTTGTTTTGGTAGGGTCAAGTGGCCTCTCTTGCCAGAACACATTACATAGCCCAGTGACTTCAAGCACCCTTATCATGTAGATCCACAGTGTCTGTTAGGACAACCTGTCCAAACACCTGAAATGCAAAAAAGCCCTTCAAGCTTCTCAAAAAGACAAAAAAAAAAAACCCCTTTGAACACATGTGACAGTGCAGCAGCATCTCAGTAAAGGATGAGCTGAAGTTTTGTAAGGCTTTAATTCAAATGCTGCTACAGTTCTGCTGACAGTAGCAGCTGTTGAGCTGTTGGTGTGAGTGCATTGTGCATTTGAACTGTGAGCACCCTCAGAGGTGAGGCACAGCTCCCACATGCCACGAAGCCTGGGTTCACAGGTTCCCAGCTGTAACACCTCATTGCAAATTTTGCTTCTGTGAGACAATATTATTTCAGCATCCTCCCAAGGTGGCTGTTAACTTCCACCTTGGCTCAACCCACCTTTATTTGCTGTACAGGAGCAGTAACTTGATTGGCAATCCAACAATGGGGTGTCTCAGTCCCTACTGACCCTTTCAGTCAAGGAAATAACATTTGAAATGTTTTAGTGTCTGAAGCTTTTTAGAGGTATCGCTTCCCAAGGTGAGGAACAAGTGGTTATAATTGTTCTGAGATCTGAGCTTAATAGGAATGGAGCAATAAGTTCTTCTGAGATCTAATAAACAGGGCTGAAGTTGCTCTCCTTCATTTGCTAAGATGAGGGAGCTTGCCCCATTTTACAGGAGTCTGGTTCCTCTGGTGCCAGCATGATTACAGGCTTGCAGTCAGTACAGAAGGAAGATTTCCCTCCCTGGCAGACTAGTGGAGGTACCTCCTCTGCCCCCTTCCCTTCCTCCCCTCTCTTCCCTCAGCCTCTCTTATGGGAAGGCCATCGTTTCCCACAGTCACTTCTCTGTTCCATGTGTCAGTGTGGGATTGCTCTGGCGGTCACTCTGTGGCACCCTGTCCTGTATGATCAGTGTAAAACCTCTGCAGCCTCTTGGGTTGGCGCTCTGCATTTCAGGTGGTTTGGACTGTAAGGCTACTCTGACTTAGCATGGAACATTTTAATTACAATGGTGCACAGTCACTGATGCTGTTCAGGCTGCAGGCACTGCTGGGAGCAGGCTTTAAAGTGAGTCCAACCCATGTTGGACTCGGAACACTTCTATTTGTTAGACTTCTTCAAGCCTGTAGACGGGAGTCTGAAATGGTCTTTAAGTAATGAGCTGAGAGACAAGGCAGGAATGTTGTCTTGTTTTTTCTGGGGCTAGAACTTTTAATCCATGCACAGGGCAAACACTTAAGCTGCTGCCCTCTTACCCAGCTAAAGCACCAGTAAAAGAGCTGAAAGAGTGGAGTAGCAATGGCCAGAGTTCCCGTTAGTGAAGTAAGTAGAAGCTGTGTTTGAGCACCAAACTTGAGCACTGAAAGCCACAAGCTTGCCCCTAACATCAAAGGTCAGCAATCCTGTATTGGAGTGGGGAAATCTCAGGCTTGCAGTAGCCTCAGGGGCAGAAGGTGCTCCCCCAAACTAGGCAAGAACCACCGACAGCAGCACGTCTCAGAGGCCCCCATCCATCCTGTGTGATTGTCATGTGCTTGATACAGGAGCTCGCTGTTGTCCATGCTTCTCAACTCTCATTCCAGAGCCAGTGTGCTTGCTGGCAATAAATCTCAGCACCTCCAAATTTCAGAGGGAAAGTGAAGCTGGGTGTCCAGCAGGCTGCTGCCCTGGTGCTCTGTGCTGTGCAGCAGGGCCTGATGCAAACCCCTGAGCCTCCTCTGTGGAGCGCACTCCAATAGTCTGTGCCTCAAGCTTTATTCTCTTGCTGGCTCGGGTGAGGTGGAGAAGCATGTGTGATTGTGACTGCGATTGCTGTGCTAACCACAGTGTGTGTTCTCTTGTTTTTGTTCTCTGCTTTTTCACAGCAGAAGGGGCCCTGCCTCACCTACTCGACCCACCATAATCCGACCGGCTGAACCGTCCCTCTTAGATTTATAACTCGAGGCTGCAGACAGCTGGCGACGAACGCCGTGCTGGCGGCTTCCCCATCCCACTCTCCCTTCCACAGCCACAGTCACTCCTCTCATCCATCCCACAGCTCTGCCTCCCACCGCCCCCCTCCCCAGTGTGTCGTAAAGCACTAGCCTAGTGATCGAGCTCTTCGTCTCCACTCGTGCGTCCTGTACCGCTTTGTAAGCGTAGAGTAGCCTTCATTCAGTGGCATGGATCCCTGAAGTACACGGGCTCCTTGGAGAGATCAGCCCCAGGGACATCCTTAAGCCCAAGTGGTGGCTGTCCATCCAGTAATTCCATCTGCCTGGTCTAGCCTGGATAAGTGTCCTGCCTGCATTGGTTAGCTGTAGCACCTAGGGCTGATCTGTAGCTATTTCCTTTCCTTGTAGTTAAGAAGACAAAAGTGTGACTTAGAAGAAAAATACTGTCGAAACATGTGACACCGTTAGGAACAGATTAAATGTCCTGTGTATTAGTTTGCCTACTAAGGTGCAAAAATCGATGTTGGGAACTGTGCAATCAACCTTATCTCAAAGCGAGGCAGGGAGATCAAGAACAGGGGGGAACTCAATGTCTCAGTATAGTCCTGCTAGAGTGAAGTCTGAGATAGCGCACACACCTCAGCGTGCAGGGAAAACACGGACCTGCTCGCACCCAGCTCCCCAAAAGAGCTGGGGACATCCTGCTGGTGACACACTGGCTCCTGCCAGTGGTTGTCTTGCATCATCATTTTTGGCTGACTTCCTGAACCCAGCAGGGAGAAGGGGAATAATAGATCTGCTGCTCCCCCATTGCAAATGGACAACCAAATGTTTTCAGGGAGTTTGCTGTGTGATGTTTTTGTTGAAACTCTTTCTGCTCTGGATAAGCACACCTCTCAGTGTTTTTTGGGTACTGTGGTGACTTCTTCCGTAGCCTTTTCTTCTTGCATGTGGATGGTACGTGTTTGGGGAAACTTGTAACTGTTGTTGATCACAACTCATCTTAAGGTTTGGTTTTTACTTCCATGTATTAAAAAAACAAACAAACAAAAAACAAAAACTTGAGAATTAAAAATATCTCAACCCTGTACATCTCAGATGTCATGTCTCTGCAGAGCGAAATGAGCCGCCTGTGTTCAATCAGGCCTGGTTTAGACTTATCTGATTTCAGTGTATTGCTCTTAATTTCTGTTGTGGATCCTCTATTGTTCTGATGCTGGTTCCTTTTCTGTATTTTAACTATTGTTTTACTACTTCTCCCCCCCCTTTTTCCTTCCCTTTCCCTTTTTCCTTTTCTTTTTTCCTTTGTTTTTCTTGTCTCTAACCTCCAGCCGGCCGGGTAAGGCCAGTCCCTCCCGCCCAGAGAGCCCCAAACCACCATTTGACATGTAGGCCTGCTCCCTCTGAGACTCTTTGCCTGCCTCTTAGCTGTTCTGTCCTGGAATGGTCTGACTCGAATCTCACACATGGCTCGTTTTGTTTGTATTTTGTGACACACATCAGATGTGATTGTAGTGAAACTGTTGGTTTTGGGTTTGTTTTTTTTTTCTTCCCAGCTGCTTAAAGGAGTTAAACAAGTATATTGTAGTAATGAGAAACATATCTTTACTATTATAAATATCTATAAATATATATATAAGATGAAAAATCTATATATGTCCAGGTGTTTAAAGCCATTTGTGCTTCCATGTGGAGTTTAGGAAACAATTAAGTAGGGAAAGAATATCTATATACATATATATATATATACACACACATCCAAAAAAAAATTAACCAAATCCTGGTGTTGAGTGTTTGAGCCGATTGTTACAATTCTCTGCTGTGTGCAGTTGGGTTATCGTATTACCCCGGACTTGTGGGTGAACTGTCTCAGTGCTGGTAGTAGCTGTGCTGCAGTTTGTGATCTACCTGTCACTCTTGTTTATTGGCTGAAGTAAACTCTCATTTCTGTATAACGGAGGTCTCCAAGACTAGAATAAAAACATCTCGCTCTTTCTCTTGCTTTCTCTGGGTGATTTTCAAACTGTGCTTAATTATAACCATATCTTTTCATCCTGTAGAGCTTAAAAAGCTGCCTGGGGCAGCAGGTGCTGTCAGTAGTAGGGAAGGTGGAACAGATCCCCATCACCAGTGGTGCCCAGGAGCTGCAGTATTGTGAAATGTGTTGTCAGAAGTGGAAGGTAACCCCTGTTCTCCACTGTAAAGGGAAGGGCAGGGAGATGGGTCAGTCCTGGACATGCAGCAGGTGAGAGTGTTGCACACAGATTTGCTTGGTTCTTTAAAAGGTATTTTTGTCTCATGGTTCCACCTCAGCTGTTGGTGGGATGCAGCAAGCACTGCTTGGGTGGTTGTTTTTCCATCAGGCACTGCCTTTGGGCCCCCAGCTCAAGCACAGCTCATGGCCAGCTGCTACTTGGAAGCTGGTTTTGGGATGAAGGGGGATTTCTGTGCAGTATAAACTGGGTTGCCTTGTACCTGGGGTCTCTGTGCCAGAACAGTGTGTGCTACAGCTCTGGGCTCAGGGTTGGTGCTTCTCAGTGACAACCATGTTTCTCAGTCCCTGAACAGGCGTTGCTTGTCAGCTGCCTGTCTACAAGAGATCTGTGGAAGCCAAGTGAAACAGGGCCCTGGTGCCAGGCAGGTGTCTTACTAAAGGATCCTTTCTTCACTTTTCTCTGGCCAAATTTCAAGGTGACCTGTGCAGAAGAACTACAGCTCCTCTGGGCCTATCTGAGTAAGTTTATTCAGAAAGCAAACTTTTAACAGGCTCAAGTCAGCTCTGCAGCGGCCTGCAGCCCTTCTTCTGAGGTCTGGGCTCTTTCACAGGGCCCAGCAGAACACCCAAGAAATATTTACTCTGTTTATAATAATGCTCTGTATTAAGTCACAGCCCTGGCCCCAGATTTACAGTCAGCCTGACCCCCCTCACCCCTGCCACAGGCACATCAGTCTGAGGGCTGTAGAGCGTTTCACAGAACCGGGTGTACCCAAACTTGAGCCCCTGTCACTTGGGTGGTCTGATGGTTGCACAAGGCTGGCACCACTCCAATGGAGGGAGTTAGAACAGCTTCCCTGTTCCCTGGTGGGTTCACAGCAATGTGCTGCTTGTCCTGAGTGTGGGTTTTTTTCACTTGGAAAACATGATGAACCATTTAAAAAAAGCACCCCATGCTTCGGTGTAAAGCTTTACCAAGAGGGAAGGAACAGTCTTTTTGTTGCTAACGCACCCCAACACTGATACTGCGTTCCTGGCCTCATACCTCTTGCCTTGCTGGGGTAGCAGGGGGGCAGAGAAGACACTTCAGGCACAAGCCCAGTTTTGTGTGTTGATTTGTACAGCTGTGCCCAGGGAGGTTTCCTCAAAGCTCCATTGCTGACAGTAGCCCTCCTCTGAAGAGGTTCTTGCCTGAGAGCCAAGGGCAGGTGCAGGATCTCCACACACAGGTCCCTTCACCACCTGCAGCCCCCAGGTTTTGTTCGCTCTGTAGGGCTGCAGCTTCAAGGCAGGGTCAGGTTTTGCCTCTGGTGCTGGGGGGTGTCCTAGGAGCTTAATGAGAGACCCAGGCCCTTGGCTTCCACCCATCTACTGCACTCCTTACCAAAACAGGAGGAGAAGAAACCTATGGGATGGAGAACCAGAATCCCTAGAGTCCAGCCCCTCAAAACAAAGCATGTTTATTAAGTGGTTTCCTTTTTACTTATTTCTCCCATTTTTTCTTTTTAAAATAAATAAAACCTTCAGACACGTACAAGTGAAACATACCATCCTTCAAAGTGCAGTTACGTTTTTCCACCCCACTCCCAAGAATCACATAAAGCTTTGTCAAGTAACCAAAAAGAGGCAGAAGGCAACCCTGGGTTCCTCCCCTGTGCTGACCAGGAACTGCCACGGTGCCAGCAGGCTGGCTGGGAGCCCACACCTCTCTGGGCCCATTTTGGATACACTTGCAAGAGGCAGGCAGCAGGAGAAAGGGGGAAGTTTTAAAGATACATAGTATGAAACAAACCCAAACCCTTCCCGCTCCAAGGAGTTTGTTACCAGAATAAGTTAGTTAGTTTGGGAGCCCCAGAAGGAATTAGGCTGATTACAGTCATGAGTGATGTGAACTGCTCCTCAGTCACTGGTGTGATGCTGGCTGCAGAGTCTGGAGTAGGGATTAAGTAATTTTACCCAAAGTCATGGAATCCCCTTTCCCTGGCCCAGGTGAAGCACCAGCACCAGCTGCCTCCCAGGATTATTCTGAGTCTGCCTGTACTCAGCGCACAGCAAGTAACACAAGAGAGAGAAAAGGAGGATGAGGTCTGATGCTCAAAATCCATCTGTGCAATTCCCTCATTCCTGGTGGCTTTAACGTAGTTATCTGTCCTGACCAAGAGCACTGAGCCCCGGTGTGGCCACACACGAGTCAGTGAAGTCTCTGCAGGCTCGTAGAAAATTGCTGTAAATAAGATTTAGTGCCACTTAAACTACCATAATTTTGACCTCATCGTTCTCATCAGCACGGTAGAAGAAGGGAATGCAGGGGTTTTCCAGCAGGGAGCCCAGCCTCTCCTGAGGGTTCTGGATTTCTCTGAGAAGCTGCATTATTTGCTTTGCTGTGGGGTCCTCTTGGCTTGGCTGAGCAGCTTTACTGTCAGTAGGAGATAAACTGGACTGATGAGGGAGAGCAGCCTCTTGTTCCGCTTCATCTGACAAATTCACTTCTCGTAACCCTGTAAAGGACACAGACAGGGCAGGTGGATGACTCTTCCCTTCCTGCACCACACCGAGACCGCAGGTTACTCCACCTTAGAGCGCTTGTCCCGTGCAGCTTACCTTCCCCATCAGTGGTGTTCAGCTCAATGCGCCTCTCCCCTGGCAGCGCGCTCTCCTGCTGGCTCGACAGCAGCTCTGGGTTCTGTGCAGCAGCTACATACTTGCTGTACCATTCATTTCTTTCCCTGACCAGACGCATCACTAATTCCTGCAGTTCCAGGAGTTTCACCTGCACCAAAGAAAAGGAAAGCCTGTGACCCACACACATCCCAGCAGCCACAAACGCTGCACTGCAGTTTCCTGTCCTGCTGCTGTCACAAAATTAGCACCTTCAGAGTTAAAGGTAGCTGAAGAACAAGGAGTGTTTGGGCCATGAGTGCACCCCAGGACTGCCCTGTCTGGAGTAGTACTACAGGAAAGATTCCTTGCCTTCATCTCTTCCTTATCCTGAGCCAATCTGCTGATGTACTCCTCTTTCTCCTGGTGCCGCTGTTTGAGGATAGCCCTTTGGCTCTGGTATAACGCAATATACTCCCCTGGAACACGAGAGAAGAGCAGAAGACGGGAGTGTTAGCAGGACAGGGTATGAGCCTTACAGTGAGCACAGAACTACATGGCATGAAAATCCAGCAAATCCAACCCTGGACTGGAGATCCAGCGTAGTTAGGCACCAGTGGGAGCCTGAATCGCTAGGTAGTTGGATGGCTCCAGCTCCAAAAGCTGCTGGGCACCTTCCAGTCCCTAAATGAATGATGAGCTTCAGTTTGTGCGGGCATTGCCTAAACGTACCAATGGTGTCTGTTTCCCCAGACAGCTGGATGCAGCGATGTTCTAACTCCTCCAGCCGTTCCTTCAGATCAGCTTTCTCATGCATCAGGTCTGTGAAACGGGACTGAACACAGAACATGGGTATCAATCCCCTGAGCTGCTTTATGTACAGAGAAGACCCCTGTCAGAGACAACACCCTCCATGCACTGGCTGAGCCCAGGGAACAAGGCCTGGTGCCTTTACAACTGGGCTCCAGTATAGTGTGAAAAAGGAGGAGAGGAGCGAGGCAGAGATGGTGTAAAAAAGTGTCCCTGCATTTTGGGAAGTAGAAGGCTGATGAAACAAGAATGCCTTTTAACCTTCTTGCTGGAACAGGACAGTTCTGATCCCACTCAGCTCCAACACTGCAGACCACTTGCAGGTCAGTGCTAGGCCCTTATGCTCACACTCTTTGGGGTTGGGTGAGAGGGAAGCCACTGCTCTCCTGTGCTGAGACAAGCAGCGCTAAGCTTTTTAGGAAGTTGCTTATTATTATGAAACATCTGCTACTTACTGCCCTACAATTCATTTGGACATAAGTCTGCCTAAGCAAGGTAGCAGGGCTGAAAGAAGATGAGATCCTTTCCCTACCTGTAGCTTCTCCATGGCGGTTTTCAAAGCCTCATGAACCTCCACTGGCACAGTATCCATAGCGGAATCTGGAAGGCACAGACACCATTTACAGTCCCTCCCTGGCTGTGGTGCACTCACATACCCTGCAGCTGTGTCACAGGGGCCAAGGCACGTCTCTGCACACGAGTTTTACCTCCGCCTAGCGTGACGTTCTGTGGCTGCTCCTGCCTGAGCGCTGCCATCTGCTGCAGGAGGGTTCTGCACTGCTGCTTCTGAGCAGCCAGCTGCTGCCTCATGTCTTCCCGCTCCTTCTCCACTTGCAGCATAGCAGATGTCAGGAATGTGACCTGAGGAGAATTCCAGAGTATGCACATTAGCACACATTCTCCTGTGTGAGGCACGATCAGCTGTGCCTCTCAGGACAGAGTAAGAGTTTACCCCCTTCTACCTGTGGGCATGAAACCAAAGTACCAACTGACCACCCTGGCAGCAACTACTCCATCTTTTCTCATTCCCAAGTATCACAAACATGCAGGTTCAATCCTGGCTCTCATGTTACCTGCTGGATCACAGTATTTTCCAGTTACGAGTCTACTTACAGAAAAATCTAGTAGATATTCGACACCATTTCTAAATTGCCTTCCAAACTAAAGAGAACATCATCATCATAATTAGAGAGCTACTCTGCCAGCTCAGCTGTCTTTGTAATTAAAGCTAGTGCCAGTCTTACAGCCTGACTTGCAAGGATGCTGCAGAGGTCTTGGGTTTTGCTCCTATGCACAAGGAGCTGTTGAGGTTCCTTCCCCACTGCACCTCAGCTGTTTGGGATCACAGCTGACACAGAGCCTCCTCCCTGCTCCAGTGGGACCACTCTGCAGTCAACCTCCCTCTTTTTCTAGACATTTACTAAGAGCTAAACACAAAGGCTTTTCTACCCACTAAGACTCACCATTTCTTCATGGCTTTCAAACTGCTCTGGGATCACAATTGAAGGTTTTGGGATGTCTTCGGTCATTGCTTCACTATCACCTTCATCTACTGCAAAAGGAGAATGGTGAACAAGGAGGCAGCACCCCGGAGAGCCCAGCTCTACCTCCTCTCTAGAGAGCAGCTGCAGCTACTCACCCTTCAGTTGGTGCAAAATCTTCCCATCCAGGTCTGCTGCTAACTGACTGACCAGGGCCTGCAGCTCTTTGTTTTCCTTAGCTACAGCTTCCAGACTTTCCTGCCAGAGAAGCAGAAGATCACTGAAACCCGCACAAGCCAGACTACAGTCATTATGTCTTCAGGCAGCACCACACACACACAGAGCAGTGCTTCTGCTCCAGACAAGCATCATTCACCTGCCCTGCATAGGATGCAATCATTGAACAGCCTGGGTTGGAAGGGATTGTGGTATCATCTGCTCCAACCATGTGTTTAATTAACACTTAATATAGTTTAGCACATCTCCTCCTGTCCTTCCACTCTGCCCCTTTACTGTTACCTTGGTCTGCTGCAGCTCTTTCAGGTGCATTTCCACTGTCACCTTGCCCTGAACCTCCTCGTGCTGCAGCCGATCCATGAGCTGTGTCTGAAGCAGGTACTGTTTGTGCAGCTCCTCCTTCTCTGCAGCCATCTGCTGGTAGGCCAGGGTGTACTGCTGCAGGTGGCTGTAGTACTGGTCCCGCTGCTCCTGCAGACCCCGAGCCTCCTGCGTTTTCAGCTCCAGCTGATGTAACGACATTGAACCCTCTCATCAAACCCCTTCTGCCAGACCCGTGTGACCCAATCCAAACTGTCAGCACTGCCCCACAGTCACCAACCAGGCAGGCAGCCACCATCTGCCCCCACATGCTGGTTCCCCACATCAGACAGCAGAAGATGGAGGAAGGCTCCCAGCTTGATCACTACAATACCCATTTCCATCCTTCCATCAGAGCCTGGAAAGGTGCCAGCAGCTTGCAGACACCACGGGGTACCTGCCCTGCCATCCCACCGTTGCTTACCGTCTCTTTGAGCTCCCCCAGGTTCTCCTGCAGCTGCCCCAGCTTCTTGGCCAGCTCTTTCTTTACATGTTGCTCTGACTGTAGGGCACTTGTAACCTCCATGTTTTCATTTGTCTGCAAGACAAACACCACTGGGTAAGGAACCTGTCCCAGCCAACACAACGTATACTCTCAATAAACTGCATTCATCCCCTGTTACAACAGGGTGCCACCCTTGGTGCTACTCTGGGCTGTAACTAAGGGCCATAAATTGACTGTTTGGGGCAGTAAATAACTTTGAAAAAAGGTTCAGAAGATGGGAGAAGGGCAAGGAAAGAGCTCAGGGAATCAGTGCTGGGGCAGTGCCAAGAAAAGGCCTGGCACACGACACAGCATGTCAACTCTGAAGCAGATGAATGGTACCAACATTCCAAACAGCCACAGACAGTCAAAGACAAAATTAGGAGTTTGTAAAGAATTAAAGGAAACTCAGCAGCCAGAGTATGTGTCAGGCTGCCAGGGCCCCAAAGGGGCAGCAAGCAAGAGTAAGCATTCAGCTCCAGGATGGAGGAAAAGATGCAGGAAACACACGTACCAGTTTGACAAACCCATTCTGCAGCTCAGCCAGCTGCTCCTTCAACTCCCGATTTTGGCTCAGTGCCCTACTGATTGTGGCCTTGTCACTCTGCATGTCCTCCAGGATCTGCTGTCTGTCCACAGACTCCTCACTGTAGCGCTGCACAGCCTTCTCAAGGTCCAGCAGCCGCTCCTCCTGCTCCCGGTTGAGGTGGCTCAGCTGCTCGTTGTCCCGGACCTGGGCCTGGTACTGCCCCTGGAGCTCCTCCTTCTCTTGCTGCAGCCGCTGGATCTCCTCCTGCAGACTCAGCTCAGCTGCTGTGGGTCCTGCTGGTGGGGAAGGCTCAGTATCCATGGGCTTAGCCACTGCGGAAACGGGATCAAAAGCAGCTGTCAAAGGGCTGTATCGCTGTCTAACACTCCGCTCGCACACACACAGCAGACCCCTACCCAGAAGGCATCACCAGCTGCAGTATCCAGCCCTTGCCACAGGGCATCAAGAGGAACAAAGGAGCAAAACGGCCCCAAATCCACACAGAGCATCCTGCCATGTGCTGCTAATTCCCTCACAGCCATGGGAAGAGCATCCTGCCTTCCCACACCCCCAGGCCAGAGAGACTATCAGTCCAGTCAGGCAGACACTAATGACATAAACTGTCTGCTAATCAATTAACTGAAAAAGTTCCCTTGCTGTCTGCTGGGACAAAAGGTTTCTTAGAGTCACCAGGCTTCCAGCTGCCTTCACAGCTTCAGATCATCAGACCTACTTGCACCTCAGGTGCAGAAGTTCCTGCACAGCAGGGACAGAGTTAGCCAGGTGGTCAAGGTTCCCCTCTGGAAGCCCTACCTGATTTACTCAACAGCTCTGAAACGTTGGCTTCCAACTCCCGAATTTGGGCCATATGCTTCTCCTTCTCCTCTGCCATTATGTGGACCTGCAAGGCCACACAAGGTAAAGTTAAAACAATGTTCATGGTGCATTTACTCCTGCTGGTGGCTGTCAGAGTCAGCTGTGACACTGCCCCAGATGTTACCTGTTCAGACAGCTGCTGTACCCGCTGCTGCCAAATGCTCCGCTCCTCCTTCAGTTTCTCCACATACTGATCTCTTTCTGCCTGAAGCTGGTGCAGTGACTCTGAGAGCTGCTCAGAATAAAATAGAAAGAAAATCATATTGGCTAAATAAATTTGGCAGTGACTGCCTAAAGGATAAAGCTCGAAGAAACCAGTGTCAGTCAAACCTGAGGCTGTGTTCTTCTGCCACACCAGCTTCTTTACAGAAATCAAGATTTGGATTGTATTTCACACAGCCACATCTTACCTGAGCAACCTGGGTTTCCAGGCTTGCCTTCTCCTCCAGTGCCATCTGCAACTGCTGGTTTGCATCCAGGCTCCCTGCCTGATTTGAGAACTGCCAAGAAAAATCCAAAAGTTAGGATAAAATGTTCCTACCCCATTTCTCTGTAGCCTTTCCCTTGAGAGTAACCTGCCACACAATCCATGTTGTAACCTTCTGTAGTTCTTTAAAGTGCTGTAACTCACAGTGAAGTTCAGTGACCAAAAAAACCCAGGAGCATTAATATCAAAGAGCTGAAGATTTCAGCCCTGTGAAACAGGCTCCACTGGGCAGCTCCTCCCTACTGGTTTGGTTTTTTTAAAATTAAGAAAACGTGCTTTAATCAAATCCTTTGGCTCAGCAACTGTGTGTTTCCAGAGCCCGTATATACAGCCAGATCAGATGGTATAAGAACTTGTGACTTTAAGAGTCGTCAAATGTGTCAGGAATTTCAAGCTGATGTCTGGAACGTGTCAATGGACTAAGCAGCAAGGCTGGTTCAGTCCAGACACAGGACTTTTCCCAGAAGAGCAGCAGTTGGCCTTATTTCAGAGTAACTTAAGCCACTGGCTGTGGGAAAGGGAAAAAAAAAGCAGCAGTTCTTCCCTCCCAGGCTCACCTTCCCAGCAGGCTTGCTCTCTGCACTGCTAACACCTGGCCTCATGCATTATTCTCTAACTGGCTGCTCCTCTTCACATTCCCCAGCTGACCCACAAGTTCCCACTGTCTAATTCACCACCTACACTGGGGGGTTCAAACACCACCCAGACTCAACTAGTTTCTCAGTGAGACTGCACAATGATGGAGCAGCCAAAATACTGACCAGACACAAGCAGGAAGAGTCACAGTATCATCACACCAGGTATGTGCAGTCACCCTCTCACACCGTAAAGCATTCCTTCAGTAGACCCTGTCACAGATCTCCAGCTCCTTGGAAGAGAACACTTCCCATTCCTCAGCATGGCACCAGGAGCCTTTTCTGAGAGGACAATGCCTCCCTGGGATTCTGTGCCTCCCTTTAAAAGTGAGAGCTGAGTCTCAGCCCCCTCCGCCTGAAGCAAAGTGTTAGAACGATGGGTGCCATCTACCCTCACATCCCAGAGGTATTATGGGTACCCAGAAGTATTTTTGGTACCTGTTGAATCATCAGTTCTGCCATTTCCAGTTTCTTATGCAAATCCTCCATATCCAGCTTCATAGCTGAGTTCTTGGAAACCAGGGAGTGAACCTTCTCGGACAGCTCCGAATTCTGCTGCTTCATTTCCTCGCTACTTTTGCTGAATCAAACAAAGAGAAGTTAAAGTGGCCTCGCTGTACCTACTACAGATCTGCAATGTCCACATCAGAAATGTGCAGCCCAGTTCTCCAGAGCAGCTGGAATCACAGAAACATCACAGGCAGGGACTTCTGAGTATCCGTTCTCCCCCAGCACCACATGTGGTCCCTGCCCTTTGATACATTTCATGACTCCACTGAGAAGAGCAGTGATACTCTGCAGTCACAAGCAGAAGGGACTTACCTTTGTTTGTACAGTTCCAGTTTCAGGTTGTCTCTCTCCTTCACTAACTCTTTATTATGCTGGAGAAAAAGGAAATTTTTTGTTCATCCACAGGCTCTAGCCAAACCACTAAGATGTTAAAAAAAACCCCAAAAAACATTTTCATTTCACCCTTAACAGTGGAAGAGGCCCCAACTTCGGTAAAGTCCTCAGGACAGGTTTGCTCAGAACCCCCTGAACTAGCTAGGAATGTCTGCTCAGCCTTTTCAATGTGGTGGTACCAACTGAGCAGCAAGGTGTTTCTGCAAACTTCTGGACTGACTGCAATACTAAAATGTCTGTTTGATGGAAACCCTCCTGGGACAGGGTCTCAGTGAGGCTTCTGGGGTGGAGCTGGCAAGACTGATGAAGTAAGAGGCCAGATCTGAAGAGGGCAACTGGACCATATGATTACTGGTCACTGAAGCCTGTATGAGGTTTGCCTTGATACTGGAGAACACAGGGCTTTACAAGGTTAACTAACAATTAACGAGGCTAATTTCTGCCTCTTCTCTAAAGAGGCACTACAGACTTTGAAGTAATGTAGTGACAAGCAAATAGCCAAAGGCAGAGCTGCTGGTTAAGCATAAACAGAGGTGACTCTTACCTTCTCTGACTGTTTCTGCTGCATAGAGATGGAGGACAAAGTACGTTCTAGCTCCGATACCCTCTGGCGAGATGAATGTAAACGAGCAGCCAGGCTTTCAGCTTCTCCTGAGCAAGTCAGAGCAGAGTCAGTTGAGTGGAGACCACAAACTGCTTTGTGGAACTGGCTGAACAGCACTTTCTGCTTTGTCAACAAGTTCTTAAGGCAGCACAGAGCTTTGTACAGCAGCAGACCTGGTTCCACTCCTGGCTCTACTAGCCATTCTGGGCAGTAAAGCTCTCTGTAGCTACCTTCCTTGCTTTTGGAGGAAGATGATGAAATGTCCTTTGCAGAGCAATGTTGTTTGGGTTGTGGGTTTGTTGTTTTGGGGTTTTTTTTCCCCTAACAGAATAAATTGCTCAAATTTTGTTCAGAATGAAGGGCTTGGTTAAAACCTACATTCACATGACAGCTGTGTGCGAGGGAGGGCAGAGAAAAGACAACAAAGTTTTAAAATAATCAGAAGAAAGTGAGAAAGCAACAGTCTGGGTTAGTCACCAGGCCCAAACAGGGCTGACACAGCTTTAGTGATGAACAAAAGAGCCTCAACTGCCATGGGATCAACAGGCTCCAATTTGGGGGTAGCTAGGATGACAGAATCAGTGACGGTGCCAAGTACTGCTAGTTAGGGAGTCAGTAAGTGGTGTGAGCTGGCTGCCAGCAGCTATCATGCCTGTGACTCAAAACCCACTGTTTAACCAACAGCTCACAGCCAGTTACCGGATTTCTGCCGTGCCGCTTGCTGAGTGTGCCCAAGGACTGTCTGCAGCTCAGACTTCTCCGAAACCAGAATTCCAATAGTCTGGATATGAACCTTTGGAAAAGGAAAAGCAGCTCAGCACAAAGTTTCTTTGCTTTGCAACCACAACATCACTCTTGGCACAAAAGGGTAATTGAGTAAAGGCAAAGAGCTCGTAGTGAAGTACAGTCTGGCTGACTGAAGGAATGGCCTTGTGGCTTCCAGCAGAAAGACTACGAGTGGTCAGTACTCCAGGAAACAGCAGAAGGTAGGTCATGCCACTGTAACAGAGGCTCTGTCTTACCTGTAGCTGTTCCCTCAGTGCTGCTTGCTCTTTAGAAAATTTCTGTTCAAACTCCTTCTTTTCCTGTATAAACAAATGATGCCTATTCAGCACAAAAACGTAAATAGTTAACCCTTGTTTGTTTGTGTTGAACTAAAAAAAGCAGTGATTCATTTCTAGTACTGCCAGCTTTCTAAGTCACACTAGGATTTTTAAAGACATTCTTCAGCCTTCCATTATTTGAACTGCTTCATTATTTATCTGTCCTGAGATGGGAATGACAATGTAGCACAATCACTGCTAGCAGAAATGTGGCAGCATTTGGAAAGCAAGCTACTGGCAAGGACTTCAGCTGTGATCTCCTGCCTCCACTGCACTCTTACAGTATTTGAGCATTTCAATACTAGCTCTTGTCAAAATAAGAACATTACCTGCCAGGCCCAATCATGAAGTCAAAATATTCAACCTTATGCTACAAATGAAACCAGATCTAACACCAGACAAGATCACACGTGCCTGTGCCATAGTCCTCTACACTTTCTACTCCTCAAAGACCAGACACCTATTTCTGTATCTATCCAAAACCAGGACACACTTTACCTTCTCCATCTGATTCACTGCTTCTTGGTTCTGCTGTTTCTATGGAAGAGAAGTGATGCAATGGTATTAACAGAAGATACTCTTATACTGCTGAAATTTTCACTTTAATGAAGCAGGATATGTGCCAATTAACGCAAAGAGATTTTCCATTATCCTTTCTGTAGGAGACTAGAAGGTTTACCTTTGATATTAAAAATAACAAATCTGGGGCTCCCTTCACTGATGTACTTTATATGCCAGGTATGTTCTTCATTGCTTAGTACATTACCACAAGTCTTCTCAAATACCACTCCTGGAACCCCTCTGTGTTTATATCCAAGCATCCACCAGCTTCACTTAAACTTGCATCCCACATCCATGAAACTAAGCACAGTAATCCTGGTATATTAGGATAGTCATCAAAAATACTTAAAAAAAACAACCCCCACACAAGCCCAAAAACCCAAACACCTCCACCAGTCTTTTCCTCTAACTGAGACCTCAGACCTTCATCCCACTTAAGGACTGGCCTTTAAGTAGTGCAGGTTTCTGCCAGAGGTGTGTGAGAGCGAGTGAAAGCCAAAGGCAAAGACCAGGGATCATTCTGTCCTAGTCAATCTCAATCTTGGGGGTGAAGTATTTGGGGACCATATGTTGTGCATCTTTAGATATGAAGTGAAGGAGACAGAAGTGGCAGCTGTCTGCTTAGGCTGCCACACCAGCTGTGCTCTGTGTTTGCCATTTCCTGCTGTTGTCCCCAGGGCAGTGTTCTCACAGATGCCTCATAGGCATCTCAGGTAATTAGTACTTTTCCCCCTCCCCAAAGAGTGGGCTTTGGCTACTTCAATGCATCCTGAAACATGACTACAGATGGAAGAGGGTCAGAGGTTTTGATTCTAGTGATGGCAGCGCACATGGTAAGCAGGAAAAGCAAAGGCAAGACCACCAGTGAGGCAAAGGCCCTACACAACACCAGGCAAACACAAAGCAGCCAAACCAGGCCAATCCTGGCTGGGCACTGCACTACACCAGGTACCACTATGGCCCAGCTACAACACAAGAAGAAACAGAATGGGACAAAAATAACCTAAAAACCAAAAGTAAAATAACAAGAGGGGTCATGGGGTACATCGGGGAATGCTGAACTTTGGGAAGCGTAGTTTGAGAAAGGAACAAAATAGGGAAAAGCATTTCACACAAGAGAGGCTCTTTTCAGACTGAAACAAGTCCCCCTTAGCTGCATTTCTTGCTGAAGCTGAAGGCTGAAAAGCAGCAGTGGGAATCCATGCAGGCCACAGGACAAAGCAGTTCATTCATCGTGCCAAGAGAAGCTGAGGATATGATCAGAAACCAGCCCTGGGCTCTCTCTTAGACCTATTGCTCCCACTCTGCTGATATATTTAGAACAGCATCACCACCTGCAGAAAGGAGGTGTTCATACTGCTGCCAGCTCCAGAACTCTGCATTTCAAGGATTCAGACCAGGTCCAGAAATAGCTGTTTTACCAGGATGCTTATCATCCATGGAAAGCATAATGAGATCAACAGAGCAAATTTAACTGGAAACCACAAAACTCTTGTTTCTTGTTTGCCAGATGAGCCAATACCTTCACAAGCAGCCTTAGACTTTGATCCTTTCCCCAGGTTTTCCACACAGCCCATTTTGTTCCTCACAAAGCGCTATGTAAGCAGCCTTGCTTGTGGCACTATGAGAGAACCCATAACTTTGCAGACACCCAGAGAGCATGGAGGAGCAGCAAAGGCAATGTCAAATTGGTTGGTTGGATTGTTTCTTACCAATTCCTCTATCTTTGTAACGAGCTGTTTGTTAGTTAGATTGCTGGAATCCAGGGCTACTGCCAGCTCCTGGTAACGTGTCTGATGGGCACATGCAAACAGGAGAAAAAGGAAGGAGCAGAAGAGGAGGAGGGGAGGAAAAAAGCAATAATTAAAAAAGGACAGAAAAATAAATCATGAACACAGTTTGATATACTCAGATTCTCCAAACAAAATTAAATCTACGGTGTAAACAAAAGCAGCTGGGATGTCAACATATTTTATAGCCATTTCTGCTGAGGCTTAATTTTGAAATAAAAGTGAATCAGAAATAAGAACAGCAGTTGCACGGAAGCCAGATCCCCAAACCTCCAGTACCAGCCTCCTACTGTTGACCACAGCTACCCAGTTACAGCACAAGACAACACCAGACAGTGATGTATGTGAACCGTGCATTCAATAGGTCTCATTAATGCTGCTGTTAAGCACAGAATCTCAATGAGTGAACAACAGTAGCATGAAAGGAGAAAAAAAAAAAAGATAGACCAACAAGAACTTACTTCCATTTCCTTAATATTTGTGGAAGAAACTGCACTTTCCCCATTCACATATGATGTAGACTAGAATAAACCAGGCAAGTCAGTCAGTTTTATTCCCCAAGGTACCAAATCACTACTGAGTAATCACCAACTACCATCATCATACTTCTTAGAGCACCTTACACTTCGAAGTACCCCAAACAGGCACAGAAAACATACTCTTCTGGCTAAGGATAGATGCAGACTCCCCCTGTGGCAAGCAGATTTGGATTATGCAGATTGACTTCAGATTCTTTTCCACTAAATCAAGAATCCATCTTTCCATGAATACATGCTGTTCATTCATCCCACTCTGCTTTTCTTCCTACTTCTGAAATGTGACATTCCTAAACCAGGATGACTAGAAACACCTCTGAGATTGAAGAGTATTTTCTTGAGGCAACAGGCTAAAGCTCCACATGTAACATTAAGAGAATTAATAGGCCAAGTGGATCAGAATGAGGCCATACCTGAGAAACCAGGCCATTGAGCTGTTCGGACAACTGACGGAGACTTTCTGTGGATGAGAAAGACCTGGAAAGAAGGAAAGACCTTGTGATGAGAACTTCTCCCAGAGAACCACCCCAGTGAGGAATAAGACCTTCATTCGTTGGACACTCTGAGATCCTGTTGCAAAGCTGTTTGATAAACAGAGATACTCACTTGTTCTCATCCAAAGCATTATGATCCCCAGCCACATGAATCTGTGGATTGAAACACAAAAAATTGACAAGCCTGTAAAAGAAGATGGGAGTCACATTTCTGAATGTGTCACTGAGACTTGATTACATCTGGGCTCAGGCTCCACAGCACCTGTAATTACCGCTTCCCAAAGAGAGGAACTTAAAACCACCAACTCAGTCCTGGCTTACACATAATTTCTGAGTGGTGTGAGCCCAGGTTTCTTGGAATGGAGAAACTTAAGTGTTATGGGCTTTATGTCTGATGTTACTACTTATAACCAACACTTTGCTTTGCTGGGAAAAGCTTCAACTGAATCTTTAGGTAGCACAAGGAAACGCAGATTGATCTGAGAGGAGACCCTCTGTCTTCATAAAGGACACTTTCTGTTCATTAAATAGGGGAGAAGGGGGAGGAAAACAGCAGCTCTGGGAGACACAGGGGCATGTGCTAGTACTCTCTCTGCTCTCACAGATGATGGCTAGATGGACAGTGGAGAATGTAGAATTTTAAGAAGAAAATCTGAACTATTCTGAGAAAGGCAATCTTGAGAAATAAGACAAGATGCACTATTGCTAACCAACATTCAGTGGGTGAATGGCAACATTCATGGTGATTCACAAACCTGTGTCAGCTGCATGCTCCCAGAAGCAGGCACAACAGAACCACAACTAGGGAGACTGTTGCTGTTAGATAGCACAGGGACATCGGTAGCAAGCTGTTCAGCATTATGAGTGGCAACATCACTGTCAAAGTATGCCTGTCACAAAACACAGTACAGGAATTACAGCCTTCATGCAAAATGAATGGAAACACACATGAACACATCACCTTGTGACTTGCCCATGAAAACCAGACAGATGTGAACGATAAATCACTTAGAAACACGTGGAGGGGAATCTGTGTTCTCCCCAGAGCTAAGAGGTGACTACACCAACCCACAGAGAAACTCTGTGCCAGGCCTGTGCCCTCTCCAGACCCAGCCTGAAGAACTGGTGTCCCACAATCAAACTCGTTTCTTTAACATGGGGCTATAATGTCACCCAGCTCTGAGTTCACACACAAGATTTACTGCAACGGATTTGCCAAAATATGAGCAATAGCTAAGCCAGGGGTCAGTCACTCTGCTTTGAAAAGCACTGCCTTCAAGATGTGTCTGGGGAAAACATGGACCACCATATGCAAATTAACATGGGAAAGAACAGGTTAGTGACTACTTGAAAGCTGGGCTAGTCAAACTCCAATGCTCCAGCTAAAACTGGGTGAAATTTGTGGCATACCATGGACCACAAGTTTAGAAACAGGACATTTATGAGCGGGCCAAACTCAGTATGGCTGGGAGCAGGTGCCTGTGGCTGCTGGAGCTACAAGTCCCGTGACTAGAAGGGCCCAAAAACTATTTCTGGACAGCAATGCAAGTTCCCATCCAGCCTTTGTGGGAGGATGAAGAGCATCTGATGACACCTCTACCAAGCCACAGTGAACTGGACAACTGCATCTACACTGCACAGCACCTGAGAGCCATAAAGGCCCAGAGCTGTATTGTAGTGCTTTATGGCAAATTGGTTTATTTCATCATCCAGCTCTGTTAAGTCATCATCTAATATTTTTTCAACATTCAACCTCACAAATATCTTGCAGCTCTCTGCTATTCCAGATCTCTGCTATTCCATCTGAAAGAGCTCCCTCTTACTCCAGTCACCTCCACAGGAAAGAAGAAATCTCTCTCTTGGCATTCCCTGTTTACCTGCTCATTCATGAATCAAGCAGCAACACAGTAACAGTAAAGACAGATTTAATGAAAGCAGTAAGCTGGAAGACTGCAGAGGGAAACAAATAGCATTTTCTCAATTTCTTTTAGCAGGACAGATACCTGAGCTCTCAAAGAATAACATATGTTAGGTGCTAGTAGGAAGGTCAGGAATTCCCTTACTTCCTACAGGTTACTTCACCTTTACTGGTCCAGACACTCATCAGCAGAGCACTGGATGGACAGGAGGAATACTTTCCCCAACACATCTCAGAAACGTTTCCTTCATTTCTTCTGATGAGGACATCTTTTTTGCTTAATGCTTCAAGATGCAAAAAACCAGTAATGTGCATTAGCCACAGGAACTCCTTCCTTCTTCCCCCACAATTAGCAGTTTTGAAATAAGTTTAAAAAAAATATCTGAACAGCTGAATTTGTTAGAAAGAGTTAAGAGCATGGCACTGCTATGGAAGTTCTGCATTGTGAGGTTCCGATAATGTGGAATAAACAGTAATTCTGCTCAGCTTAGCATATAGTAGGATCCATTTGCTTTCACACAAAGGCTCCTATTTTGCTGGGTTTTCTGTGTTGCACAGCCAAGAACGCTGGAGTGGGTGAGATGGGAGGGGTCTGCCTCCCATTAAGACACCAGTGGCAGCAGTAGCTCACATGCTAACGATCAGCCTTCCTGCCCTGTTAGTGCCAAGTGAGTTTCTGAACAGCATTTTCCTGACTCAGGATTTTTACCACTGGAAAGACAAGCCTTTCTTTCATTACATATTGCAATTAAATAGTAGTTTTCAAATTATTCCTAAAACCCCAGACACAATAATCCACAAATTCCATAAGAGCCAATCAAATCTAAATGTATCTCTCTGTGCTAAGGAAACAGAGAAAGGAAAAAACAAGGTGGGGAGGACACACAAGAATCAATAGAAGAAATAAATTCTCCATTTCTACAATAGGACTAAACTTGTAGACACAGGTAAGCCTTCTTTGCAATGACAGCTGCCTCCTCAGCAACATCACTGGACCACCCATCTTTATCTGGCTCTCCAGTGTGAAACAAGCCTCCTTCTCTGAAATCTAATGTGCACTGAGCTTACAAGCACTAACTGAAAATAGTCCCTATGACAAGAATGAAACTTCAGTCAAAATACAGGCTTTCTGATGCTGGACAGGCTCATCCAGCACCCTCAGAGCTGGCAAAAAGTCTTCATGTCACTCAAGTTCTCCACAACGGCCGCCTACAGATATTAAGGACCAGTTGGAGGAACTTTCTGATGTTGACTCTGTGTGTTGAACACAACAGTTGCTGTATTATCACGCACAAAAATGGAGAAAAGTGATACAAAGGCAACTCAGAGTGAACTCCATTCCACCTTGCAGGTTTTACTGCATTTATCTGGTCTTCCTGGTGATTACTGAAGTTATATTTTTGCTGGAGACACTTGGATATGCAGTAAATATCATATAATGAGTTACTTTATAGCAACTAAATTTAAACAACAGTAGGGAAATAAGCTACCAAACTGGTGCAAGTGAAAATTGAAAGCAGAGCTTTGGTACAACAAAACTGGGAAAAAATTCTGGGCTACACAATTTGACTTCCCTGAGTTTCTCTAACAATTTGAGCCATATTTAAACTGTCTGAAAATAAACTTTTTACAGAGGCCATTTGCTTATGTTTGCTCCTGAACACGTTTCTAGTGCTTACTGGCACATTTCCTGCCCTTTCCTCTTCAGAAACTTGGGAACATGAAGACACAAATGCTTGTAAATGCTTGACTGGAAGTATTTGACTTCCTGCCTAAACCTATTTAAACCCATGGTACTTGCCAGACTGTACATCACCTGTGCAAGTTCCATCACCTGTCATAGAGTGGGTTGACTGGAATAACTAGACAGCTTACTGAGGGCAGCTGCTTGCCTGCAGATGAGTAGAAACATGCCCTAGAAACAAGGCTCTAGGAAATAACACCACGTGGAACAGGAGGAATACAGACTATGAAAACACTAGCTCGTCTCAGCACAGTTTTCCTCAGAGGTTCAGTTAATTTATTGCCTGAACCCAAATTCCTGGTTTTCCACAGAGCTCAGCTGTCTCAAGGATGAGTTTTGACACAGTTCACTCACTTTTTCATGTGTTAACGTTTGACACAAACCAGAAGGAAACAAGCACTTACGAGCAACAGAAAAGCATGGTAACAGATAGCTCCATGTTAATAAAACCAGCAACAAGAGTCAAGCTACCAACAGTGGGTATGTCAGGACAAGGCTCCATCCAAAACACCAAATCAGTGTACAGAGAACCCAAAGCATGCAGGAGGGAGAGGGAGTCACTGCAAGGGACAAGAGCACTGCCTCACCTTCCTCTTGTCCAATGAGGGTATGGCTACCCCATTGGAGCGGTTAAGGTCTGACACCAGCACCTTCAGAATGTTCTGAATCTAAAGGAGGTGAAAGAAAAGGGGAAAGAGAAACGGCTCAGAAAAGGACAGAGAGAAAAATGTCAAAGAAACCAGCATCCTGCAGCTTGTTAGGAGCACACACACCTCTGAACACACCCAAGGTTGCAGGGCAGCATTGTATGCTCAGACACCGCTCTGGCACACAGCCTGGCTTCAGCGGGCCCTTTCCGGTAGGGGCAGTTGCTAACTACTGCCTGTAGCACACTTCACACGCTGGCAGCACAGGCCCTCTACACCATCCATATATTACACCTACCACTTCCCAGCTGTAGCCACGTTGTTCAGGACACCAAAGAATAAGGAGGCGGCAAATGGTTTGGGAGGAAGAAGGAGACACTCACGTTCTCTGGAGGCTGCCTATCATCTTTGGTGGGAGTCTCAGGCCTGCTGCCCTCTTTAGTTTTGCGTTTTTTCTTGGTTCCTGAAGTTGCTCCAGGACTGTTCTTCTGCTGATATTCTTTCAGCTGTGAAAAAAAAAGAACAAGCTGAAATCCAAACAGAATATGCCTTCTATGAGCAGAATGTCAAAAAAACCCAAACAAACCAACCCCAACAAATGCCACTGCATAAAAAGATAAAGCATAAGAACAAGAGAAACACCCTTTGTCCCCCAGGGGTGGGGCAGGGGGGAAATGACAAAATCAAAACAAGTCCAGAGAAGCCTAAAGTAAGAGCTATTGTGATGGGTTTATGACAAGAAGCTCTCAGTTGTAAACATTCAACTTTTGTGGACAGTTAGTGATGTCCTTGAGAAACAATTTGATACTACATACTGCAACTAATAGAAACGGTTTGGGGTTATTTTTAGGGTTATAACTAAGAGCAATACAGAAAAATTAATAAAGGGCAATTAGTCCTGAACACAAGTAAAAAAGCAGAACCTGACAGTAAGATCTTCTGTTCTGTGAAGGACTTTAAGATGGAAAATTACAGTCCCCACAGACACCAGACTGATACTGTAATAGCAGTGAACTAAGGGGACAAGTGGTCTACACAGATTTTTTAATCCTATCCATTTTGCCCCGGAAAAGCTATTCTGGTGAGCTGCAACTCGAATGCTGCCAGGTCTGCCTGCATTTCTCTGTGTGTTACTGAACACCTAAGCCCCAAGCGAGTCCCAAGCAGTTATGTAAATTTACCTCTTCCACCAGGCCCCCAAACACGCCATCTGAGACAAAACGCCCCTGTCGTCCCCCCCTAGTTGTGCCAGACGGGCAGGGCACAGCTGTGGCTTCAGAGCCAAGGTGGGGAGAAAAATAAATAGGAAGAAAGATCCCATTATTCCAAGAATTTCAAAATGGAAGCCTGAACTGCTCCAGGACACTTTCCCATCCGTGTGACTTTGACAGTGAAGCGCATCCCGCCGGGACGGACAGAGCCGAGCTCCTCCGGGGGAAGGAAAAATAAGGAGGGAAAGGGAAAAAGAAAAATGAGAAGGGGGGGGGAAACACCCGAACCAACCCGGGCAGGAGGCACAGCACCGCAGCAGCACAGGCCCAGCCTCTCCCCAGCCGCCTCCCCCGGGCCAGGGGTGGCCGCCAGCCGGGAAGGCCCGGCCGCAGCGTCAAACGCCCGGGGACACTCGGGGGCTTCTGGCTGCCCCCACCGCAGCCCGGCCCGGAGCGAGCGGGACGACGGCGGGCGGGCGGGCCTAGCCCGCGCCCCTCGGGGGAGGGGAAGCCCGGCTCGGCCCCGCAGCCCCGATCCGCGCTGGGCCCGTGGAACCCGGCCGCCACTACCCCAACCCGTCCCGTCCCTCGCCGGCCCCTCACCTTCTTCTTGGCCGCCGCCAACCTGCTCTGCCGGCTGCCGTCCGCCATGTCCGCCCCGCGCCCGGGCCACGTCAGCCGCGGCGGGGAGCGGCGGAGGCGGCTTCCAGGCTCCGCCCCGACCCGGCCTGCGCTCCCGCCGGGACGGCCCGGCCCCTCGCCGAGCCAGGGGTCGCAGCGCTCAACGGCTGCTTCGGTGTGGCCCGCATGGGCAGCGTGTGACACCCCGCGCTCCTGTATTGACTCAGTTGCCCGGAGTAAACACTGACTAGCCACCAGCCCGGGGAGCTGGGCAGGCTTCCCTCGCCCTTTGTAGGGCACGTCCTACAAATCTACATAGCTTTCTATTTTCTGTGCTCTGCTTTGATGTCTGAGCTCTGCCTTTGATCACGGTTAGCGCAGGTGGTTGGGGTTTGCTGGTGTGTGATCCCATTCCCTAGCCCTTTGACCTTCCAAGTGTGGGCCCAGCAGAGCCTGGCTTGCCATCAGCCCAGAGGATTGGGTATGGCTGCTGCCAGCGCCTGGCATGCCGCAGGGACACGTTTACTGTTGCCGGCTGAGCCAGGAATGAAGCAGGAAGGCGGCTCCTTCTGTCTTGGCCCAAGAATTGCAGAATCACTGAACTGTAGGGGTCAGAAGGGACCTCCAGAGATCGAGTCCAAGTCCCCTGCCAAGGCAGGGTCCCTAGGACAGGTCGCACAGGCCAACAATCAGACAGGTCTGTAATATCTCCAGAGAAGGAGACTCCACAGCCCCCCTCCCCGGGGCAGCCTCTTGCAGGGCTCTGTCACCCTCACTGTGAAGAAGTTCTTCCACATATTGGTGTGGAACCTCCTGTGCTTCAACTTGAGGGCATTCCCCTTGTCCTGTCCTCACAGACCCCTGAGAAGAGGCTGGCTATTTCCCCCTGTGTCTCACACTTCAGATATTGATAACCATTGATCAGATTCCCCTCTCAGTCTTCTTTCCTTAAGGCTGAACAGCCCCAGCTCACTCAGCCTTTCCTCACAGGGGAGATGCTGCAGGCCTTTAATCATCTTTGTGGCCCTCCACTGGTTCTCTCCAGGAGATCCCTGGCTATTTTGTATCAGGGAGCCCAGAGCTGGACACAATACTCCAGATGGGGCCTGACCAGGACAGAGCAGAGGGAGAGGTTCACCTCCTCTGAGCTGCTGGCCCCCAGGACCCCATTGTCTTCCTTGGCCCCCAGGGCACACTGCTGGCTCATGGCCAACTTGTCGCCCACCAGGACTCCCAGGTCCTTCTCCGCAGAGCTCCTCTCCCACAGGTCACCCCCAGCCTGTACTGATACAAGCAGTTAAGAAGAAGCCACATTGGCTTTGCGTGGCAAGGTCTGGGTAGCTTGCTGGGACATCTGAATGTTAGTGACACCCTGAGTGCGAGCCCTTCCTCCAGCCAGGCAGGACGTGTGGGGCTGCGGGCAGCTCGGGCAGCTGCTGCTTTTCCCCTACAAAAGGAGTGACCCCGCGGTCCCCCCGAGCTCTGCCTGACACACAGCCCCGGGGTTGAGGAGGCCACGGGGCGGTTTTTGAAGGCACCGAGTATCATTGCCTTGGCAGCACCAGTCGGGTTAATTACGTCCCGCCTACCCAAAGCCACCCGCGGCTTCACCCAGGGAAGGTCGTTCTCCAGCGCCCCAGCTGAGTGGGGGAGCCGCGGCCGGGCCTTGTCAGGGGGGAAAGTACCCGGCCCAACGCGCCCCGCGGCCGCCGCAGGACTACAACTCCCGGCGTGCCCCGCGGCGCCGCCTGCGCCGGTCCGGCGGGAGGGGCGGCAGCGGCATCAGCAGCAGCCCTGGCTGAGAGGGTCCCGCCGAGCGCGGGCTGTAGCCCGCCCCGCCGCCCGCCCGCCGCGCTGCGGGCTCTGCCGAGGAGGTAGGAGCCGGTTCCCCGCCGCCCCTTCTCCCCTCACTGCGGGCCGTGCCCCCGCTGTGGCGGTTCGGCCCGGCCCGGCCCGGCCCCGCCGCGGGGGCGTCCAGTCTCTGACGCGGCGCCCCTCTGCTTTGCCAGGACCCCCGGTGGCGGCCGGCGGAGCGGCACTGCCGGCTTCAAGTCGCCGGTGAGTCCCCGCCCGGGCTGGGTGGTGAGGGGGGTGGTGGAGGGGGTGCCTGCTCGGTGACTGCCCCTGGGAGAGGCCTCTGCTCTCTGCCGGCGAGGGGCCGGGGGCTGCGGCGGAGGTGGCGGGGTGGTGTCCGTCCCCAGCAGCCGGTGCCCCCGGCAGCCTCTCGCACGGTTGCCGGCTCGGCCGCACAGCGAGGGCTGGTTTCAGTGGAGGGCGAAGTTGCTCCTTGCCCGAGGAACTGGCGGCCCCGGGGGGGTTGAGCGCTGCGTCCTCCCGGGCGCTTCTCCTGAACGCCGGGTGGTGACTTACAGTTTGTATCTCTGTTATCCTTATTTTCACTTCACGCAGTAAATCGGACATGGAGCAGGCTGACATTACGTAGACTGAGAAGTAATTATCTTTGTTTCCCCCCTCCCTGCCCAGGAGTCTTTCCCCCCCGCCCCGGTCTCTTTATCCAATGACACTCTATTTTCTGGTCACTGCCTTCCAGTACTGTAGGATTTTATCCAGCACAGAATTAATGCTAAATGTCTTCTGTGTTCCACAGATCCCATCTCCAAAACCCTGCCAACCTAATGGAGCCAGAGAAGAAACCCTGCAATGTGAAATCGAAGAGCTGAAACAGAAAGACCTTGCTCTAGACCAGGAAATTGCAGAGTTACTGTCTGAGTATGTCCTTGGCAAGCTCAGTGTTCACTGGGATGTCGCAGTTATTCTCATTTTTAAGACTAAACATGGTCCAGGAATTATTGATAAAAGCTGATCTCTTATGATGCTAGTTTTATCATGGTGTTACACAGTGTTGATTACAGTGTTGTATTTAGCTATAGGACCCGTTATGAACAAGAAGAAATTCTTCATGGTTTATTTGCTAAAGCAAAAGGAGTTTTAGGGAGAGCTTGGAAAAAGCTTTACCCCAGATGTTGCTCAAGTAATTACACATAAAATGGGAATGAGTAATTTTAACCATTGTGATGCCACAAGCCGTCATGCTGCCAGCAGAGCTTGTTCATGTGGGAGTTGAGATAGAGATTGTGACTTGTGTGACCTGTGAAAATCAGTCCCAGATAAAGCTGTTTCCTTGTTTGTTCTCTTTTGGTGAAGTGTTCATGTTTTGTGTCTGAGACAAGTGGCTTAAACCTTTGTGTTCAAGAAGCAGAAGTGTTTTCCAGGCAAGCAAATGGCTTGTAGAGCACTTTGGCAAGGTGAGTGCTACCTATAGGGCAGTGCAACAGTTTTATTGTGGCTTCTTATGACACAGCTGCTCATTAGCAACCGGTTTGAGATAAAATTGCTGCTAGATTTTACCCAGATAAACCCCCTGGGTTATTTGTTGCAGAGGAGTGATAATTTCTAAGATAATGCCTAGTGCATAGCATAGAAATGGCAGAACAGCAAAGTCTGTTCCAAATGCTTTTTTGTTTTATCCTCAAGGATAAACAGACCTTCTTAACTGTTTTTTATCTAGCAACAGATTAGAGATACATATAAATTGAGTTGAAGACAGCCTATTTCTGTTTCTGCTTGATTCAGAGAACTTGAGTGAATCGTTTGGGTTTTTTTTTAATAAGTCTTTATATGGGGGAAAAACCCCCCACACACCTCAAAATCGGGGTCAGCTCATTCACAGCTTTCATGTTCATGACTTGCTGCTTTCAGATTCTGCTTCAGAGGTGCCAGGTTTGGGTATCACAAATGCTCTTGCTGTGCTTGGTTGCTAGTGGCAGCACCCATTCTGCAGCAGCAGCACCAATCCCACTGTGTCATTTCTGACTTTTCTGGTTTTATTGTTACAGAGGCTACAGCCTGGAGGAACTGGAGAAGCACATCTCTCTGCTCCACGAGTACAATGATATCAAAGATGCTGGGCAGATGCTGCTAGGCAAGCTGGGTAAGGAAGGGGAGAGCTGTTAACTTATTTTTCATACAGTTTTCATATAGACCCACAGAGAGAAGCTATTGTGCCATGGAGGCAGAGCTTGATTTAGAGATTCTTACTAGGCTTATGTTACCCAATCGCTTGCACAAGCACAAACACTTCTGTCGTTATCTTGTGGGGGTGTTTTTAGGACTGAATGTGTAAAAATAACGGTCATTGGTTTAGTCTGTATTATAGATTACCAAAATTTGATAGGTCTTCTTAATTTTTCTCAGTTTTGTTCTTCACATGCTTAAAGAGAAGTGTTGAGACAAGTCGGGGGGCATCGCTGTAAAACCTTAGAGTGATTTCCTAGCTATGGGAGGTTCTGTGGGATACTGGGGCCACTGGAAAGAAAACACAACTTCTCTGACTGTTCTTTGTTGAATGAAAGTGATTTCTTTTCCAGCTGTTATCCGAGGGGTTACTACAAAGCAGCTCTACCCTGAATACGATCTAGAGCTGAGCGACTAGTATGGAACCTGGAGTCTGCTGCATCCTGCAAAAATGACTGTTACTGGGCTTTCAGGTTTTGATGTCACACCAACACAGAACTGACTCAGAAGTGCACATGTGGATTTGCAACAGGGCATGGTTTAACAGCCTTATTTCTGAGAAGCTTTGGAACATGAGAGCTGTTGAATTTATTCTCCTCTGACATCTAGAGGATTTGTACTGTTCCTGTAGTACATGGCAAAATGTGACGTTGTGTTTGTGTCCTGTCTCAATATGGCATCTATCACATTTCTCAGCAGTTTAAGAGCCTATAAGACATCACATGAACCTGGGAACAAATTCTTAAACTATATTCTGAGACAATTATCTATTATTCAGATGTCTTCTGAGGACTTCATGGAGACAGTGTGGCTGTACTACCCAGAATTACCTTCTACTCTTCTAAACGCAGAGTCACTGTGAAAGGGAGTGGTGTCCTAAACACAAGCTATGTAGAGAGCATAGATGTTTCAGTGTCAGGTGCTAGGACTGAGGGTGGCTGTACAGACTAAATTTGGGTGCTTTGTGCAGTTGTGAGTGATAAAACACTCTGCTGATGAGTGAAAAAAGGGACAATGGATCCACCAAGCTTGATGTCCTGTCTGTTGCTACTTATAAGACCTTCCTGACAGTATCTTTCCTCCCAGGTCTGCAGTCTGCCCGTTATATCCAGATTTTAATCGAATGAATCTCATCATAGTGCTTGGAAACCAGAAAAAGCTCACAAGGCTGCTGCTGAGAACAGGTGATTGTTCTGTGCTCATGGTTTTGGGCCTGGCACCACACTAGTATTAGTAAAATAGTCTTGGGCCTATTGCTACAAGAAGGAGATCGAGATGCTTGAGCAGGTCAAGAGAAGGGCTACAAAGCTGGTGAAGGGTTTAGAAGACAAATCTTAGGAGTGGCGGCTGAGGGAGCTGGGATTGCTTAGTCTGGATAAAAAGGAGCCTGAGGGAGGGGGAGACCTCATCCCTCTCTACAACCACGTTTTAGGGGTAGGGTTAGGGTCATTAGGGTTAGGGGTTAGGTTTAGGGTTAGGGGGTGGGGTTAGGGTTAGCCCAGCACTGCAATAAAGGATCCCTGCTTCACAGTCACTGTTGAGTTTTGATTCCAGCTTTCCGAGGCGTCAATTAGCAAAAAGAGGACTTTGCAGCAAAATAGCTTGAAACTGGCGCTGCACGGTGCAGTTTGTCCCCAGAGTGCAGGGCTCAGGCTGTACAGCTCAGCGCTGCCCCAAAGCCGGAGTGTCCCCAAACTGCACATCCTGGAGCCGTGCGCTCCAGCCCCCCCCACCCCCCCGAAAGCCTCCCTTTATGCTGTCACAGGTATGGAGTAGCCCTCTGCTTAGTTTGGGTGAGGTGCTCTGTCCCCTTCCAGCTCCCGGGGTGCCCCCCGGCCCGTTCCGAAACCGGGCAGTAGGAGAAGCTGCACCCGCTGTGCATGGAGCGCGCGCGGCCATTGCCTAGCAACTGTGCCGCGGTAGCGCCGGAGGACGGAGGAGCATGCGCAGTAGCGTGCATAGAAGCTTCCCGGAGTATCCCGCACATGCGCTTTGGGGCGATGTGGTGCCCCCGGAATGCTGGGAAGTGTACCCTGCGCATGCGCCTGGAGAAAGAGTCGACACCTGCAGGTAGCTGGCGGCGCACGCGCAGTAGGTCGCGCGCTGTCCGCTCCGTGCTGCCGCCTGGCGGACACGCCGCGGTACTGCGGCCGGGTGCCGCCGAGCACGAAAGCCGCTGCGTTGTGCCTGCGTGCGGACCCGCCGCGTGCCTGCGGCGGTGCACACGAAACGCGCTGCGTGCTGCTGCCTTGCAGATACGCCGCGGTTCTGCGGCTGGGAGACGCAGACGGAGCGGCAGAGCGCTGCTGCCTCTCTGAGGGCACGCTGCGGGAGCTGGCGGGCGGCCGCGGGCGGGAGATGGGGTCGGGAGGAGGCGGCGGCAACGACCCCCGGGCCCTCCCCGGCCGCTCTCCCCACTGCCTCCCCCGCTCCCCGCCTGACGCGGCGAAGCTGCGGGCGGCCGGCGGAGGCGGCGCCAAGAGGGGACATCGCGCTTTGCCAGCACGTCTTCCCTTGACCCTGCTTCTCCTCCGGCACTGCGCATGCGCCCTCCCCTCCCCTCCACCCCCCCGCCCTGCCGTCCGCTCTCCCGTCCGCCCGGGCCACTCCTCCCGCTTCTTCCCCCGCTCCCCGCCTGCCGCGGCGAAGCTGCGGGTGGCCGGCGGAGGCTGCGCTAAGAGGGGAACCGCTCTGGGCGGCGCTGGTGAGTGGGGGGGCCCGGGGCTCTCGGGGTGGTCTCGGGGGTGTCCCAGGGTGCCAGGGGGTGGTGGGTGGCGGTCTCAGGGCGTCCTGGGGTGGTCCCGGGTGTCTCAGGGTGCCAGGGGATCGTGGGTGGGTGCCTCAGGGGGTCTTGGGGTGGTCCTGGGTGCCTCGGGGTGGTCTCAGGGAGCCAGGGTGTCCTGGGGCTGGTTTCATGGGGTCCTGTTTTGGTCCTGGGGGTCTCTGGTGGGGTCTCAGGGTGCCAGGGGGTCGTGGATGGGGGTCTCAGGGGGTCCTGGGGAGGCCCCGGGTTTCTTGGGGTGGTCTCAGGTTTCCAGGGCATCCTGGGGGTGGTCTCTTGGGGTCCTGTTTTGGTCCTGGGGGGTCTCGAGGGGTGTCTCAGGGTGCCAGGGGGTTGTGGGTGCAGGTCTCATGGGGTCCTGGCGTGGTCCCGGGTGTCTCGGGGTGGTCTCAGGGTGCCAGGGAGTCCTGGGTATGTGTCTTGGGGTGGTCCCGGGGGTCTCTGGGGGCTTGTCGGGCATCTTGGGGTGTTCTTGGGGGTCTCTGTGAGGGTTCCAGGGGATACTGAGGGGAGGTCTCAGGGTGTCTTGGGGTGGTCTCTGGGAGCGTTTCAGAGTGCCAGGGGTTCCTGGAGGGGTCTCGGGGGGTCCCAGGCATCTCTGGGGGATTCTTGGGGGATCCTTGGAAGAGCCCAGGGGTCTTGAGGAGTCTCATGGGGGGGTCCTGGGGTGATCCCGGTTGTCTCTGGGGAGGGGTCTCTGTGAGGGTCTCAGGGTCCAGGCGGTCCTGGGGGTGGTCTTATGGGGTCCTGTTTTGGTCCGGGGGGGGATCTCTTGTGGGGTCTCAGGGTGCCAGGGAGGGACCTGTGGTGGTCCTGGGGGTCTTTGGGGACATCTCAGGCATCCTGGGGTGTTCTTGGGGGTCTATGCGAGGGTCAGGGGTTTCTGGGGGGGTCTCAGAGGGTCTTGGGGGTCTCAGAGGGTCTTGGGGGTCTCAGGGTGGTCTTGGGGGTGTCTGGGGGTTCTCAGGGTGCCAGGGGTTCCTGGAGGGGTTTCGGGGGTGCCGGGCATCTCTGGGGGATTCTTGGGGGATCCTTGGGAGAGCCCAGGGACCCTGAGGAATCTCATGGGGGGTCCTGGTGTGGTCCTGGGTATCTCTGGGGGGGTCTTGGTCATCCTGGGGAGGCCTTTCGGCTGTCTGGGGGGGGTCTCAGGGTGCCAGGGGATCTGGAAACAACCCGGGCTTTTGGGGTTGTTTTAGTTGGCATGGGGAAGTTGGTTGGGGCTGGCGGGTGTTTGGGGATGCTGGGGGTGCCTGTGGGGTTTGTGTGAGTTTGTGTCTCTCTTTAATTGGAGCTTGTGGGTTTCTGGTGGGTCTCTGGTGGGGTCTCAGGGTGCCAGGGGGTCGTGGGTGGGGGGTCTCAGGGGGTCCTGGAGAGGCCCCGGGTTTCTCGGGGTGGTCTCAGGTTTCCAGGGCATCCTGGGGGTGTCTCTGCTCCTTGCCTGCCTTTTGCTCCCCCCGCCTGGAGTAATTGTCTCTTTCTGTCCTCGTCTCCCTCATTGTCTCTCTATCCCTCTGTCCTGCTCACCACCCTTCTTTTTTTTTTTACTCATTCTTTCCTACAGTCCTGCTCCTTGGTCCTTGTTCCCTCTTTTGCTCTATCCTTTTATCTCTCCTTCTCCCTGCTCCCCTCCCTCTCCTGTTGCTCTGTCCTGCACCCCGTGTTACCAGTTCTTACTGGACTTCTCAGTCCTGGCCCTGTTTTTGTTCCTTCTTGTCTGCAGGGCTGCTCACCCGGATGTTTTCTGTATATCTGTCCTGCTCCCAGTCCTTGTTTTTGGGTCACTGCCCCCATCCCTCTTTCCACTGCCTCTCTTCCCCTCTGCCTGCTGCTTTTTTCTCCACCTCTGCCAGGCTCACTGTCCCTGTCTTTTTCTGGACACCCCATTTCCTGCCTTCCACTTTCTCATTACAGTCCTGCTGTCACACTGGCAGCCACTTTCCTCCTCTTAGCATTCTGCACTCTTCTGGTTTTGGTGGCAGCCTCCACCTTGGCATGGCAGCTCATCTATTGAGGACCATGCTGGACCAACTGGGAGCGAGTACTGAGGTGTCCCAGGGCAGGCCTTGAGCACTGGCACAGAGTTGCTCCTGGGACTGGTTCTGTGTGTGACTGAATATTGCTGCCTGCCTCCACGTCCCTCTTGGCTGGGTTTGTATTTCCTTTGCCCCAGGTGGAGGTCTTTGAGGGAGGGCAGGGGAAAGGGTGTTGAGAGTTTGCCTGGCAAGGTTTAAGTGATGTTGGTGGGGTGGGGGGAAACAGGGTGCCTTCTGCTAGAAGCTACAAGAAGCTCTCAGTTCTGACAGAACCAACACCAGCCAGCTCAAGGACAGACATGCTGCTGACCAATGCTGAGCCCATTGGTGATGGTCATAGAGTCTCTGGGATAAGTTGTACTCCAACTCAATATGTTCTATGACATTTAAGAAGGAAAAAAACCCAAGCAGCTGTTTTTTGCCACCAGAGAAGGGATTAAGAAGATGTGAGAAGCTGCAGACACCAAGGTCAGTGAAGAAGGGTGGAGGAGTTGCTCTGGTGCTGGAGGTGAGGGTGCTCTGCAGCCTCTGAGAAGGCCATGGTGAAGCAGGCTGTCCCCTTGCAGCCCATGGAGGATGGTGGGGAGCAATGATTCTGCTGCAGCCTACAGAGGAGGACAGTCTGGAGCAGGTGAAGACACTTGAAGGACCCAGTAGGAAGCCCGTGTAGAAGCAAGCTCCTGGTAGGACCTACAGCCCATGGAGAGAGGGGACCATGCCAAGGCAGGTTTGCTGGGGGACTTGTGACTGGGATAACCAGGCTGGAACAGTCTGGTCCTAAGGTTCTGCATCCCATAAAAGTAACCCACACTGGGGCCGTTGGTAAAGAGCTGAAGCCCCATGGGAAAGGACTCCTGCTGGAGAAGTTCAAGGAGAGCTGTTTGTCGTAGGTGGAACCCCACACTGAAGCAGGGGAAGAGTGTGAGGAATGCTCCCCTAAGAAGGAAGAACCAGCAGAGACAACTCATGTGTAACCGACTGAAACCCCCGTTCCCCATCTCCCCCTGTGTGGTGGGGTGTGTGTGTCAGGGAGGTGTGGGTGGAGAAAGGGAAAACCACCATGAGTAAAGTTGAACCTGGGACAAAGGGAGTGGTGGGAGGAAGTGTTTTAAAATTTGGTTTTATTTCTCATTGCCTGACTCATTATCAGTGGGTACTTCCTTGGTGGGGGGGGTGGTGCTAATAAATTAGATGCATTTTTTTATTTTGAATTGAGTCTGTTTTTCCCATGATGTTACTTGCAGATTGGCTTTGCCTTGGTCAGCAACAACTCTGGCCTTGAATCAGCTGACATTGACTTTCTGGGCCCTGCTGAGAGCTTCTGGCTGCTGCTTGCAGAAGCCATCTCGGCAGCATCCCTGTTCTCCATTAAAGCCCAGCTATGCAAAACTGCAACAGGTTTTCGAGCTGCTGACGTGTGTTTTCTCGTTCTACAGAGCTACCTTCTTCCCACTGCGCTCCAGGAAGTTGACCGTGGATGCAGAGGGCTGACCTGACTGGTGAGACAGTGCAACACTGCTGAAGACGTCTGTCAGCTCTGCACTGAAAAGTTCAAGATGGTCGAGCCAGAAGAGTGCAGCCCGTTTCTTCTTGTGGACAACAGCCAGCAGCGACTGACGGAGGATACCTGCCCTCAGAAAACGAAGGCTCGCAAGCCCAGGTCTTGTGTGACTTCAGCTTCTTTCCAAGCCCCACACCAATAATTTCAGACCCAGCCCCATCGTCTTTATTCCAGCTCTGAGATTTCAGCTCCAACCCTGAGTGATTTCAGCTGCTTTCTAATCCCAGGCTTTATCCCAGCCCCATGGTCTTTATTCCAGCCCCAGGTTTGGTGTTTTGCCTCCACCCACAGCCAATATTCAGGTCCAGCTCCGTCGTGTCTCTGCTCCAGCCCCACAGCTGTGATTTCAGCTCCTCTCCCACACCAACCACCTTTATTCCAGCTCTGCAGTTTTTATTTCCAGCCCCACAGTCCTTATTGCAGCCCCAACCATCTTTATTCCAACTCCACCATCTTATTCCAGCCCCGAGTGATTTCCCACACAAACAACCTTATAGTTCTGATTCCTGCTGCAGGTTTGGTGTTTCATCTCCAGCCACACCCAATATTCAGGTCCAGCTCCAGCCCCGCAGCCGTGATTTCAGCTCCTTTCCCACAACCGTCTTTATTTCAGCTCTGCAGTTTTTATTTCCAGCCCAACAGTCTTTTATTCCTGCCCAGAGTGATTTCAGATCCTCTCTGAATCCCACAGCAATCATTTCGGCCCCAGCATCTTTATTCACACTGCCAACCCCTTTATTCGCAGTCTTTATTCCCATCCCCAAGTGATTTCAGCTCCTTTCCCACACCAACACCCTTTATTCCAGCCCTATAGTTTTGATTCCTGCCCCAGGTCCAGTGCTTTGGCTCCAGCCACAGCCATTATTCAGCTCCAGCTCTGTCATGTCTCAGCTCCAGCCCCGCAGCTGTGACTTCAGCTCCTTTCCCACACCAACAACCATTATTCCAACTCTGCAGTTTTTATTTCCAGTCCAACAGATTTTATTCCTGCCTGGAGTGATTTTTAGCTCCTTTCTGAATCCCCCAACAATCATTTCAGCTCCAGTGTCTTTATTTCTAGCCCCAGGTGATTTCAGTTCCTTTCCAAACTCCACAGCGTTCATTCCAGCCCCAAGTGATTTCAGCTCCTTTTCAAACCCTGCAGCATTCATTCGAGTCCCGGCGTCTTAATTCCCGGCCCCAGCATCTTTATTCACGGTCCCAACCCCAAGTGATTTCAGCTCCTTTCCCACATCAACAGCCTTTATTTCCAGCCCCAGAGTATTCTTGCCCCATGTGATTCCAGCTGCCTTCCAAGACCCACACTACTGCTCCCCCCCCTTTCTTCCAGCCCCTCGCCCCCCACCCCCTGTTTATTCCAGCCCCAATGACTTTACTCCAGCTCAGCGTTGTTTCAGCTCCAGCTTTGCAGTGCCTATCTCAGCTCCAGCTCTACATCTTCCCTCTGCCTCCGCCTTCTCCCGGCAGCAGCGGGGGCTGCTGACAAGGCCATAAATCAATCATTGTCATCAGTCACAGCCCCCCTGCCCGGCTGCTGCGATCCCCTGCAGTGTCGGTCCCCAGCCTCGGCTGCCGATGCAGGCCCGTGCCTGGAGCCCCACCTGCACTGAGGGTCCCACGGTCCTGACACACACCCTATCCCCCCCAGGCCCCTCTGTGCAGTAGCAGCAGCTGGGGAGGGGGAACAGCAGCTGGGCCTCCAGCTGGTCCTCTCCCAAGGCTGGTGCTGAGCCTCAGCCGACACACAGCGCTTATGTCTCTGCGGAGCTAGAGGCACCCCGGGGCTCCTCCTCCGGCTCCTAGGGGGATTGGGGGGTGGGCACGCACCCCAGGGCCCGGGAGTGTTTGGGAACTGAGGACACCGCCCCCTGGGCGGAGCCGGCCCCGCGACACCGGGGGCAGTGGCACCCCCGGGACAGAGTCTATTTCCCTTCAGTGCTCTGGGTGTCTTTGAGCCATCGGGACACACGGCGGGTTTCACACTCACACCTTTATTGCCGTCACGAGTCGGTATTCCAAGCTCCAAGATGCCGCTCGCGGCAACCCCCGCGGCGGGCCGATCCCGGCCCCCCGACCCGCACTGGGGCTCCGGCCCCTCGCGTCCTGCACCTGTAGCGGCCGGTGCCTCTTCAGCCTGTGCCCGCGGCTCAGCTACGTGAGAGGGAAGCGGCCCCCAGGACAGGACAGGGCCGGACCCCGCTGCCGCACCCCTCGCCGCGATACACAGCTCGCCCAGGTTCAAGCCGAATCCAACACCCCTCGCTCACACCCCACCCCAATACGCGAGTCCTGCGGCGGCGGCGCCGCCCCTCTCCCCGAGCTCCCCGTCCAGGCTCACCAACGCTCCGGAGCCCCCGGCACAGCAACAGTAACCACCCCCCCTCGCTGTCACTGACGTCGCTGGGACCCGCCGCCCCTTTTAAAGGACCTGGCCACGCCCGCCGGCTCTCCGGCCGCCTATCGCTGCCGCGCCAATCTTCCGTTCTGGACCAATCACGTAATTCCTTTTCAATCCCGTCCCCGCGCCCCGCCGTCGTCGCTCCGTCCAGTCCCCGGCCATCGTTTCAATCCCGTCTCCGCTCCGCGCACTCCAGCTCGCCCTGTCGGTTTGGCTGTGCCCAATCCCGGCCCGATGTTTCAATCCGGCCCCGCTCTGTCCCAGAGCTGGGACCGCCCCAGCCCGAGGGGCCCCGGGGCGGTGGAGTCTCCGTTCCTCCGCTCCTGTTGGGTCCCGCAACCCCGCCCTCTCTCGAGGAGGTGTTCCAGGCCTCGGGGCGGGGGCGCCAGGGCAGCTGCGGAGCCGGGCCGGGCCGGGGGGAAGCGGCCGGGAGCCGGAAAGGAAGGGAGGAAGGGGCGGGCTCTTCACAGAGCCGAGCTCAGCTGTCGCCGCTGCTTCGTCGCTGCTTCGAGCTGAGCACCGCGGGGCCCCGGGCCCCGGGCCGAGCGGTCCCGCCCGGTCTCTGCTCCCGCAGCTGCGCGGGTACAAGCGGCGGCCGGGCCCGGCCGACGCGATCTGAGATGCTTCCCGGCTCGGGGGCTTGATCGGGAACTGGCAGCGACCGCGATGCGGCGCCCCCGCACTGGCACACCAACGCCGGCCTCCGGGGCGAGGGCGCCAAGACTCCCGAACCGGCTGCGGCGGGATCGCGGCCTTCGGGGGACGGAGGCGGCCGGGACGCGGAGCGGCAGGGGGGCGGGCCCGGATTGAAAGGGCAAGGCGCGATTGGGCGGAGCTGCGGCCGCTGGGGCGGGCGGTGTGACGGGCGGTGTGACGGGCGGGGCTGTGTCGGACCGGATAGAGAACAGCGGGCTGGCGGGGCGGGCGGGGCTGGCGAGGGCGGGCGGGATGGGCGGGGCTGGCGAGGGCGGGCGGGATGGGCGGGGCTGTCGGGGATGGGCGGGGCTGGCGAGGGCGGGCGGGGCTGGGCGTTGTCTCCGGCCCGGATTGGCGGGACCGGAGCTTGGAGAGCGCGCGCGCAGTGGCGTTAGCGTGGAGTGGAGGAGGAGCTGCTGTCCCGGGGGGGCTGGTGAACCGGGCCGGGGGCGCTGGGAGCGGGGCAGAGCTGAGCGGCTGCGAGCCCCGTGTGCCTGGCCGAGCCGGAGCCTATTTTCGAGCAGGCAGATGGGCTCGCGGTGTGTTCCGGGGCCGGTGTAGGAGCCGGGGGCGGGGGGCGGGTGGGGCAGCCGGTTCGGTCCCTTGTGCCGAGCAGAGCCGAGCCCCGTCCCGCCGACTTTTCCCTGCTTGGGTCGGGTGGGTGCAGCCCTGGAGGCCGGCACGGAGCCGAGCAGCTCTTGGTGTCCGCGGGGAGGGTGGAGCCGGTGCCACCAGCCACTGCCCGGGCGCTGGGGACGGTTTGGTTCCCGAGCGGGGCCGGAGCCGCACCAGGGGTCGGGGTTGTGGTCGAGCTATGCTGGCTGGGTTGTCCCTGTCCCAACTCCCGGGTGGGCTGGGGCAGGAAATGGTGGTTAAATAAAGATAGAACAGAAAACACTGCTAACCCTGTTATTATTTTATTGTGATGTTGTAATTGAAGGCACAAGAACTGTGGTGTTGTGAAGTGTAATCGAGTGCAATAAAGCTTTCCCCGGGTGTAGGTTGGGGGGATGCTGCCCCAGGTGCCCTGGGACTGGTTTCTCCCTGTGGGATGTGGCCCCCACTTCCCAAGCACTTGTGGGCCAGGGCCCTGGGTTGTCGGTGAGCACCCTCTCCTTTTCCCTTCACACAACTATTTGGAGCAGCAGCCCCGGGGGTGTGTCCAGCGCTCCCAAAGTGAGGACTGAGTGCTGCGTTTACTCTTAAGTAACAGAGTAAATCCACGTACAGGATCTCATCCCATTTTCTTTTCCTTTTACAAAACAGTATAAACTGCAGAATAGCGTTATGGTTCACGGTTCCGTTCAAAGGTCACTCTTTGCTATTTTTGCCGTGCTGCTCCAGCCCACGCCCCTCCGAAAGCCTCCCTTTATGCTGAGCACGATGTCACTGGTATGGAGTAGCCCTCTGCTTAGTTTGGGTGAGGTGCCCTGTCCCTGTCCCTTCCAGCTCCCGGGGTGCCCCCCAGCCTGTTCCGTAGCCGGGCAGTAGGAGAAGCTGGCAAGCGTGTGGCCGCTGGGCACGCAGTGAAAGCACTGGGGTGTGTTAGCCACAGCGCTCTCGCCGTAACGCCGAGCGCAGCCGGGGACAGAACCGTCCGGCCAGGCTCCGCGCCGCTCGGTGCTGCCGCCTGGCGGACACGCCGCGGTACTGCGCCGGGCGGCTGAGCGCATGAAAGCCGCTGCGTTCTGCATCCTTGCGGACTCGGCGCGGTACCGCGTGGGTGCTGGCGAAGTCCGCTGCGTGCTGTCGCCTTGCCGACACCCTCCGGTACTGCGGCTGGGCGGCGCAGCGCTAGCGGTAGAGCGCGTTAAAACAGGGCGCCGCCGTTGCCTAACAACCACGCCGTAGTAGCGCCGCAGGACCGAGGAGCATGCGCAGGTAGAGGGAGCGCAATGCGCTCGGTGCTGCCGCCTGGCGGACACGCCTCGGTACTGCGCCGGCTGGCCCAGCGCACGAACGCCGCTGCTTTCTGCCTCTTTGCGGACACGTCGCGGGACCGCGACGATGCACGAGAAACCCCCTGCGTTCTGCCGCCTTGCGGACACTCCGCGGTTCTTCGGGCGGGCGGCTCAGCGAGAGCAGCAAGGCGCTTCAACAGGGCGCGCCGCCGTTGCCTAGCGACCGCACCACGGTAGCACCGCAGGACGAAGGAGCATGCGCAGTAGTGCGCTCTGAAGCTGCCCGGAGTATCCCGCACATGCGCTCTGGAGAAATGTTGAGCCCCGCGGAATGCTGGGAAGTGTACCCTGCGCATGCGCCTGGCGGGTGAGTCGACACCTGCCGGTAGCTGGCGGCGCACGCGCGGTAGGTCGCGCGCTGTCCGCTCGGTGCTGCCGCCTGGCGGACACGCCGCGGTACTGCGGCCGGGTGCCGCCGAGCACGAAAGCCGCTGCGTTGTGCCTGCGTGCGGACCCGCCGCGTGCCTGCGGCGGTGCACACGAAACGCGCTGCGTGCTGCTGCCTTGCAGATACGCCGCGGTTCTGCGGCTGGGAGACGCAGACGGAGCGGCAGAGCGCTGCTGCCTCTCTGAGGGCACGCTGCGGGAGCTGGCGGGCGGCCGCGGGCGGGAGATGGGGTCGGGAGGAGGCGGCGGCAACGACCCCCGGGCCCTCCCCGGCCGCTCTCCCCACTGCCTCCCCCGCTCCCCGCCTGACGCGGCGAAGCTGCGGGCGGCCGGCGGTGGCGGCGCCAAGAGGGGACATCGCGCTTTGCCAGCACGTCTTCCCTTGACCCTGCTTCTCCTCCGGCACTGCGCATGCGCCCTCCCCTCCCCTCCACCCCCCCGCCCTGCCGTCCGCTCTCCCGTCCGCCCGGGCCACTCCTCCCGCTTCTTCCTCCGCTCCCCGCCTGCCGCGGCGAAGCTGCGGGTGGCCGGCGGAGGCTGCGCTAAGAGGGGAACCGCTCTGGGCGGCGCTGGTGAGTGGGGGGGGCCCGGGGCTCTCGGGGTGGTCTCGGGGGTGTCCCAGGGTGCCAGGGGGTGGTGGGTGGCGGTCTCAGGGCGTCCTGGGGTGGTCCCGGGTGTCTCAGGGTGCCTGCGGATCGTGGGTGGGTGCCTCAGGGGGTCTTGGGGTGGTCCTGGGTGCCTCGGGGTGGTCTCAGGGAGCCAGGGTGTCCTGGGGCTGGTTTCATGGGGTCCTGTTTTGGTCCTGGGGGTCTGTGGTGGTGTCTCAGGGTGCCATGGGGTCGTGGATGGGGGTCTCAGGGGGTCCTGGGGAGGCCCTGGGTTTCTCGGGGTGGTCTCAGGTTTCCAGGGCATCCTGGGGGTGGTCTCATGGGGTCCTGTTTTGGTCCTGGGGGGTCTCTAGGGGTGTCTCAGGGTGCCTGTGGATCGTGGGTGGGTGCCTCACGGGGTCTTGGGGTGGTCCTGGGTGCCTCGGGGTGGTCTCAGGGAGCCAGGGTGTCCTGGGGCTGGTTTCATGGGGTCCTGTTTTGGTCCTGGGGGTCTGTGGTGGGGTCTCAGGGTGCCAGGGGGTCGTGGATGGGGGTCTCAGGGGGTCCTGGGGAGGCCCCGGGTTTCTTGGGGTGGTCTCAGGTTTCCAGGGCATCCTGGAGGTGGTCTCATGGGGTCCTGTTTTGGTCCTGGGGGGTCTCTACGGGTGTCTCAGGGTGCCAGGGGGTGGTGGGTGGGTGCCTCAGGGGGTCTTTTGGTGGTCCTGGATGCCTCGGGGTGGTCTCAGGGAGCCAGGGTGTCCTGGGGCTGGTTTCATGGGGTCCTGTTTTGGTCCTGGGGAGTCTCTAGGGGTGTCTCAGGGTGCCAGGGGGTCGTGGGTGGGGGTCTCAGGGGGTCCTGGGGAGGCCCCGGGTGTCTCAGGGTGGTCTCAGGGTGCCAGGGAGTCCTGGGTGTGGGTCTTGGGGTGGTCCCGGGGGTCTCTGGGGGCTTGTCGGGCATCTTGGGGTGTTCTTGGGGGTCTCTGTGAGGGTCCCAGGGTTCCAGGGGGTACTGAGGGGAGGTCTCAGGGTGTCTTGGGGTGGTCTCTGGGAGCGCTTCAGGGTGCCAGAGGTTCCTGGAGGGGTCTCGGGGGGTCCCGGGCGTCTCTGGGGGATTCTTGGGGGATCCTTGGAAGTGCCCAGGGGTCTTGAGGAGTCTCATGGGGGGGTCCTGGGGTGATCCCGTTTGTCTCTGGGGAGGGGTCTCTGTGAGGGACTCAGGGTCCAGGCGGTCCTGGGGGTGGTCTCATGGGGTCCTGTTTTGGTCCGGGGGGGGATCTCTTGTGGGGTCTCAGGGTGCCAGGGAGGGACCTGTGGTCGTCCTGGGGGTCTTTGGGGACATCTCAGGCATCCTGGGGTGTTCTTGGGGGTCTATGCGAGGGTCTGAGGTTTCCAGGGGTTTCTGGGGGGGTCTCAGAGGGTCTTGGGGGTCTCAGGGTGGTCTTGGGGGTGTCTGGGGGTTCTCAGGGTGCCAGGGGTTCCTGGAGGGGTTTCGGGGGTGCCGGGCATCTCTGGGGGATTCTTGGGGGATCCTTGGGAGAGCCCAGGGGCCCTGAGGAGTCTCATGGGGGGTCCTGGTGTGGTCCTGGGTATCTCTGGGGGGGTCTTGGTCATCCTGGGGAGGTCTTTCGGCTGTCTGGGGGGAGTCTCAGGGTGCCAGGGGATCTGGAAACAACCCGGGCTTGTGGGGTTGTTTTAGTTGGCTAGGGGAAGTTGGTTGGGGCTGGCGGGTGTTTGGGGATGCTGGGGGTGTCTGTGGGGTTTGTGTGAGTTTGTGTCTCTCTTTAATTGGAGCTTGTGGGTTTTCGGGCTCGTGGAGTTGTTTTGTCAGAGGAGGGCTTGGGGCTTCTGTTGTGGTTTTTGTAGTGTTTAGTGGTTATTTTGGTGGGGTTTTGTGGTTTGTTTGGTCGATTTTGTTTGTTTGGGTTTTTTTAAAACTGGGTTTTAGCGGTTTCTGTGACTTGCAGGTTTATTTAAATGTTTGTTTTTTCTGGGCTGGGCGAGCTCAGGCGTTGGATGGAGTTTCTTATTTATTTACCACATTCCCATAAATGAAACCGGAGCGCAGATTCTGCTCTGCCTTTTGTTTCCTTGGCAGCAAACATCTACCCCCCTCAGCTAGTGTAACAGACGGGCCCTGGCAAGTAGGCTTCGCACTGGGGTGTCTGTTTTGGGAATGGTTCCGTCGGTCTCGGCTCTGCTCGAGAGGAGGAGCTGAGCTGGACCTGTGCTTTGCCCTGGCAGATGCCGTCCTGGAGAAGGCCGTGCACAAGCACGTTCTGAAGCTGTGGAAGGGCCCCATTGAAGCGACGTTGAGAGAGTTTCACGCCGCAGACAGCTCTTGGAAAGAGCAACAGGAAAACCTGCAGCTGGTGCGGCAGAGGGATCCTCAGGAACCGGGCGTGCTTGTTCCCACAGCAAACTTTGTGGATGTTGAAAAGATTCGCTGCTACTGTATGCACCAGAAAAGTAACCCTTTTTTTTGTTGGGTTTTTTTTTTCTTTTCCTTTTTTCTCTCTCTTTAGCTTATTTTAAATCTGCCATGGTCAGAGGAAGGTACAGCAGGAATTCTCGGGGCAGTGGTATCAGTATCTAATTCTGTCAATTCCTTTTAATGCTGAATGTTTAGAGCATGCTTTGGTAGAGGTACATGCAGAGCAACGTCCTTGCACCTTATTGTCTTTGATGGTCAGAGACATTTTGTGGTTGATGGACTTGCATTCTTTTTCCACTATGATTTTTCTCTTAAGTAACAGAGTAAATCGACGTACGGGACCTCGTCCCATTTGCCTTTCCTTTTACCAAGCAGTATGAACTGCAGAATAGCGTTACGGTTCAGGGTTCCGTTCAAAGGTCACTTTTTGCCATTTCATTTATACACTGACCACTCAGTGAGCTGATTTTGACGCAAAATTCCATGTTACAGCAGTTGCAGGTAGACTGTCAGGGTCCCCTTTTGAGATATTTTTTGAAGGATAAAGAATTCTGTAATTCCACGTGTGATTTTAACATTGAGGATGCAGGAATGAATCTCTGGCTGGCTTTAGAGCATTGCATTGAAAGTCTGAGTGGTTTCTCTTCTTTCCCTGCTACAGGTGAGAGCTCGGGAGCTCGTGTTCCCCGTGAGAAGGCGGCACGTAACCCCGGGGCTGGGGATTCCGGCGCCTTTATCTGAGCTGGAGGTATGGCTGTCTGGGTCCGTGTTTGTGCCTGTTGGTCTTGGCAGAACCCGGTGGGTGGGAAGAGAAAGACGAGAGAGAGCCCAGTTCAGGATTAAAATGTGTTGTTAGTCTTGCTAGTTCAGGCTCCTTTCAGAAAATGAGCAAAGAGGGTTGGTAAGGCTGATGTGTTTTTTTTTTTTTCTGTTTTTGTCAGCTCGGGGGTTTGGGTGGGTTGCTTTAATGGGGTCTGGGGTTTGTGTAACCTTTAATTCACTTCAAGTGTCTAAACACTCAATCAGATCTTTTCCTCAAAAACTCTGCAGTAATCCTATTTTCATCATATCCTTGGGTGAGGAAGTAATGTTTCAGTATATTTTTAACCTAAAACAGACTCTGAAAAAGGAAGAGATCACAAATCAATAGTCTGAAATGGATGCAATGAAGTTCCTGCAGTGAAACTAGTTTAGTTAATGATGAGTCTTATCAGTGCATGCAGTCATGTTAAAAGTTTATTTGCTCTATGCTACTAAAACAACAACTAAAAAGGCTTTGCTATTTTGCTTTGCCTTTTCTTTCCTTCTTTGTGCAAAAACTCCCACATTTTCATTACAGGAGCTGTTCAGTAACTAAAATGTATTTAATTCCCAATAACACTTTCTTTAGGCAAGCAGATTACACCATACCACTAAATTCTGAAACCTGGTTGAAGAGTTTACCTCTATAAAGTGGACTTTTGAGATTCCCATGTTCAATTAACTAAGCAGGTGGAATGGGATATCCAGGTTAAATTTAAAGACACCGCTTTTCGAGTTTTGTAAAGAAATTCTGCTGACACAACCCCCTGATACAGAAGACATCTAAACACTGGATCAGCTACAAATGTCCTGGGATCACTGGAAAATAGGAAGTCCATGCAAGAACACATGCAATAAGTTGGAGGGTAAGAGTGTGTTTATTTTTTCCAGAGAAAATTGTTGTCTAGTCCAGCTAACTGCAAGAGATAAAAAGCAGCAGGGACAGCTCATTAGCGAGCAAAGAGGCTGGCAGAACATCAGAAGCCCCCTAACAACTTCACAGCCAACACCTTCCTGTTCACAGGAAGCTCAGGACAAGCGCTAGCCTGTGCGGAGCTCAGAGCTGACATCAAGTCATCAAAACATATCAGAGCCAAGGCAGCTGTCTAGATGTGAACTGACAAAAATACAATGACCAGTGTAGCTCTAGGCCAGCCACAGAAGTGCAGAAACACTCCTGCTGTTGAGTCACAGCAACAGGGAGTTGTGAGTAGCTGTGAAGCAGATAGAAACCTACAGACCTCACACAGGATGACAGTTTTCAGAGATGACTGGTGATTTATTGCTGTAAAACAGCTTAAAGTCACCAGTGCAAAAATCCCAGTGCTGCAATTTGTTTTAAAAAGATAATGCTTGGCACCTTTCAGAGATCAGGTCCCTTTAACCGCGGTAGGTGACTATAAAATCTCAGTCACTCTACCTGTAAAATCCAAGAGGTCCAGATGACTCAACATGAGATGTCTTGCCAGGACTCATGTGTGGAGAGCCTGGCTCAGTGCTGGCTACCAGAGGAGGGACACGGCAGCCTGGATTTGCTTGAGGTGGTGTGAGCAGGGTAAGTGTTAGCTCGAGGTCAGCTTGACCCAGTAGCTAGCACTAACTGGATATTGCTGGTGCTCGGACACCTGCAGGATGCGATAAAAGGATGTTTGAACTTCAGGAATGTGGAAACAGAACAGAGAGGGGCCGGGCCGGCATCTGTCTGCGTGACCAATGGTGAGCTTGACTTCTGCAATACGCGTGAGCTAATTAAGCAGTGTATTTAACCACGGCTTGCTCGAATAAAATTGGGACTTGCTGATGAACCATGTGGTGGTCGAAGTCTCCCTTCTCCGACATGTCACCCACAGCGCTCTCGCCGTAACGCCGAGCGCAGCCGGGGACAGAACCGTCCCGCCAGGCTCCGCGCCGCGTTCTGCTGCGGCGCTGGACTCGCTGTGCGTGGAGCGCGCAGCCGTTGCCTAGCAACTGTGCCGCGGTAGCGCCGGAGGACCGAGGAGCATGCGCAGTAGCGTGCATAGAAGCTTCCCGGAGTATCCCGCACATGCGCCTTCGGGCGATGTGGTGCCCCGCGGAATGCTGGGAAGTGTACCCTGCGCATGCGCCTGGCGGGTGAGTTGACACCTGCCGGTAGCTGGCGGCGCACGCGCAGTAGGTCGAGCGCTGTCCGCTCCGTGCTGCCGCCTGGCGGTCACGCCGCGGTACTGCGGCCGGGTGCCGCCGAGCACGAAAGCCGCTGCGTTGTGCCTGCGTGCGGACCCGCCGCGTGCCTGCGGCGGTGCACACGAAACGCGCTGCGTGCTGCTGCCTTGCAGATACGCCGCGGTTCTGCGGCCGGGAGACGCAGACGGAGCGGCAGAGCGCTGCTGCCTCTCTGAGGGCACGCTGCGGGAGCTGGCGGGCGGCCGCGGGCGGGAGATGGGGTCGGGAGGAGGCGGCGGCAACGACCCCCGGGCCCTCCCCGGCCGCTCTCCCCACTGCCTCCCCCGCTCCCCGCCTGACGCGGCGAAGCTGCGGGCGGCCGGCGGTGGCGGCGCCAAGAGGGGACATCGCGCTTTGCCAGCACTTCTTCCCTTGACCCTGCTTCCCCTCCGGCACTGCGCATGCGCCCTCTCCTCCCGTCCGCCCTCCCCTCCCCTCCACCCCCCCGCCCTGCCGTCCGCTCTCCCGTCCGCCCGGGCCACTCCTCCCGCTTCTTCCCCCGCTCCCCGCCTGCCGCGGCGAAGCTGCGGGTGGCCGGCGGAGGCTGCGCTAAGAGGGGAACCGCTCTGGGCGGCGCTGGTGAGTGGGGGGGCCCGGGGCTCTTGGGGTGGTCTCGGGGGTGTCCCAGGGTGCCAGGGGGTGGTGGGTGGCGGTCTCAGGGCGTCCTGGGGTGGTCCCGGGTGTCTCAGGGTGCCAGGGGATCGTGGGTGGGTGCCTCAGGGGGTCTTGGGGTGGTCCTGGGTGCCTCGGGGTGGTCTCAGGGAGCCAGGGTGTCCTGGGGCTGGTTTCATGGGGTCCTGTTTTGGTCCTGGGTGTCTGTGGTGGGGTCTCAGGGTGCCAGGGGGTCGTGGGTGGGGGTCTCAGGGGGTCCTGGGGAGGCCCCGGGTTTCTCGGGGTGGTCTCAGGTTTCCAGGGCATCCTGGGGGTGTCTCTGCTCCTTGCCTGCCTTTTGCTCCCCCCGCCTGGAGTAATTGTCTCTTTCTGTCCTCGTCTCCCTCATTGTCTCTCTATCCCTCTGTCCTGCTCACCACCCTTCTTTTTTTTTTTACTCATTCTTTCCTACAGTCCTGCTCCTTGGTCCTTGTTGCCTCTTTTGCTCTATCCTTTTATCTCTCCTTCTCCCTGCTCCCCTCCCTCTCCTGTTGCTCTGTCCTGCACCCCGTGTTACCAGTTCTTACTGGACTTCTCAGTCCTGGCCCTGTTTTTGTTCCTTCTTGTCTGCAGGGCTGCTCACCCGGATGTTTTCTGTATATCTGTCCTGCTCCCAGTCCTTGTTTTTGGGTCACTGCCCCCATCCCTCTTTCCACTGCCTCTCTTCCCCTCTGCCTGCTGCTTTTTTCTCCACCTCTGCCAGGCTCACTGTCCCTGTCTTTTTCTGGACACCCCATTTCCTGCCTTCCACTTTCTCATTACAGTCCTGCTGTCACACTGGCAGCCACTTTCCTCCTCTTAGCATTCTGCACTCTTCTGGTTTTGGTGGCAGCCTCCACCTTGGCATGGCAGCTCATCTATTGAGGACCATGCTGGACCAACTGGGAGCGAGTACTGAGGTGTCCCAGGGCAGGCCTTGAGCACTGGCACAGAGTTGCTCCTGGGACTGGTTCTGTGTGTGACTGAATATTGCTGCCTGCCTCCACGTCCCTCTTGGCTGGGTTTGTATTTCCTTTGCCCCAGGTGGAGGTCTTTGAGGGAGGGCAGGGGAAAGGGTGTTGAGAGTTTGCCTGGCAAGGTTTAAGTGATGTTGGTGGGGTGGGGGGAAACAGGGTGCCTTCTGCTAGAAGCTACAAGAAGCTCTCAGTTCTGACAGAACCAACACCAGCCAGCTCAAGGACAGACATGCTGCTGACCAATGCTGAGCCCATTGGTGATGGTCATAGAGTCTCTGGGATAAGTTGTACTCCAACTCAGTATGTTCTATGACATTTAAGAAGGAAAAAAACCCAAGCAGCTGTTTTTTGCCACCAGAGAAGGGATTAAGAAGATGTGAGAAGCTGCAGACACCAAGGTCAGTGAAGAAGGGTGGAGGAGTTGCTCTGGTGCTGGAGGGGAGGGTACCCTGCAGCCTCTGAGAAGGCCATGGTGAAGCAGGCTGTCCCCTTGCAGCCCATGGAGGATGGTGGGGAGCAATGATTCCGCTGCAGCCTACAGAGGAGGACAGTCTGGAGCAGGTGAAGACACTTGAAGGACCCAGTAGGAAGCCCGTGTAGAAGCAAGCTCCTGGTAGGACCTACAGCCCATGGAGAGAGGGGACCATGCCAAGGCAGGTTTGCTGGGGGACTTGTGACTGGGATAACCAGGCTGGAACAGTCTGGTCCTAAGGTTCTGCATCCCATAAAAGTAACCCACACTGGGGCCGTTGGTAAAGAGCTGAAGCCCCATGGGAAAGGACTCCTGCTGGAGAAGTTCAAGGAGAGCTGTTTGTCGTAGGTGGAACCCCACACTGAAGCAGGGGAAGAGTGTGAGGAATGCTCCCCTAAGAAGGAAGAACCAGCAGAGACAACTCATGTGTAACCGACTGAAACCCCCGTTCCCCATCTCCTCCTGTGTGGTGGGGTGTGTGTGTCAGGGAGGTGTGGGTGGAGAAAGGGAAAACCACCATGAGTAAAGTTGAACCTGGGACAAAGGGAGTGGTGGGAGGAAGTGTTTTAAAATTTGGTTTTATTTCTCATTGCCTGACTCATTATCAGTGGGTACTTCCTTGGTGGGGGGGGTGGTGCTAATAAATTAGATGCATTTTTTTATTTTGAATTGAGTCTGTTTTTCCCATGATGTTACTTGCAGATTGGCTTTGCCTTGGTCAGCAACAACTCTGGCCTTGAATCAGCTGACATTGACTTTCTGGGCCCTGCTGAGAGCTTCTGGCTGCTGCTTGCAGAAGCCATCTCGGCAGCATCCCTGTTCTCCATTAAAGCCCAGCTATGCAAAACTGCAACAGGTTTTCGAGCTGCTGACGTGTGTTTTCTCGTTCTACAGAGCTACCTTCTTCCCACTGCGCTCCAGGAAGTTGACCGTGGATGCAGAGGGCTGACCTGACTGGTGAGACAGTGCAACACTGCTGAAGACGTCTGTCAGCTCTGCACTGAAAAGTTCAAGATGGTCGAGCCAGAAGAGTGCAGCCCGTTTCTTCTTGTGGACAACAGCCAGCAGCGACTGACGGAGGATACCTGCCCTCAGAAAACGAAGGCTCGCAAGCCCAGGTCTTGTGTGACTTCAGCTTCTTTCCAAGCCCCACACCAATAATTTCAGACCCAGCCCCATCGTCTTTATTCCAGCTCTGAGATTTCAGCTCCAACCCTGAGTGATTTCAGCTGCTTTCTAATCCCAGGCTTTATCCCAGCCCCATGGTCTTTATTCCAGCCCCAGGTTTGGTGTTTTGCCTCCACCCACAGCCAATATTCAGGTCCAGCTCCGTCGTGTCTCTGCTCCAGCCCCACAGCTGTGATTTCAGCTCCTCTCCCACACCAACCACCTTTATTCCAGCTCTGCAGTTTTTATTTCCAGCCCCACAGTCCTTATTGCAGCCCCAACCATCTTTATTCCAACTCCACCATCTTATTCCAGCCCCGAGTGATTTCCCACACAAACAACCTTATAGTTCTGATTCCTGCTGCAGGTTTGGTGTTTCATCTCCAGCCACACCCAATATTCAGGTCCAGCTCCAGCCCCGCAGCCGTGATTTCAGCTCCTTTCCCACAACCGTCTTTATTTCAGCTCTGCAGTTTTTATTTCCAGCCCAACAGTCTTTTATTCCTGCCCAGAGTGATTTCAGATCCTCTCTGAATCCCACAGCAATCATTTCGGCCCCAGCATCTTTATTCACACTGCCAACCCCTTTATTCGCAGTCTTTATTCCCATCCCCAAGTGATTTCAGCTCCTTTCCCACACCAACACCCTTTATTCCAGCCCTAAGTTTTTTATTCCCGGCCTGTGTCTTTATTCCCAGCTCCAGTGATTTCAGCACCTTTCCCACACAGACAATCTTTATTGCAGCCCTATAGTTTTGATTCCTGCCCCAGGTCCAGTGCTTTGGCTCCAGCCACAGCCATTATTCGGCTCCAGCTCTGTCATGTCTCAGCTCCAGCCCCGCAGCTGTGACTTCAGCTCCTTTCCCACACCAACAACCATTATTCCAACTCTGCAGTTTTTATTTCCAGTCCAACGGTTTTTATTCCTGCCTGGAGTGATTTTTAGCTCCTTTCTGAATCCCACAGCAATCATTTCAGCTCCAGTGTCTTTATTTCTAGCCCCAGGTGATTTCAGTTCCTTTCCAAACTCCACAGCGTTCATTCCAGCCCCAGTGTCTTTATTTCCAGCCCCAAGTGATTTCAGCTCCTTTTCAAACCCTGCAGCATTCATTCGAGTCCCGGCGTCTTAATTCCCGGCCCCAGCATCTTTATTCACGGTCCCAACCCCAAGTGATTTCAGCTCCTTTCCCACATCAACAGCCTTTATTTCCAGCCCCAGAGTCTTTATTCTTGCCCCATGTGATTCCAGCTGCTTTCCAAGACCCATACTACTGCTCCCCCCTTTCTTCCAGCCCCTCGCCCCCCACCCCGTTTATTCCAGCCCCAATGACTTTACTCCAGCTCCAGCTCAGCGTTGTTTCAGCTCCAGCTTTGCAGTGCCTATCTCAGCTCCAGCTCTACATCTTCCCTCTGCCTCCGCCTTCTCCCGGCAGCAGCGGGGGCTGCTGACAAGGCCATAAATCAATCATTGTCATCAGTCACAGCCCCCCTGCCCGGCTGCTGCGATCCCCCGCGGTGTCGGTCCCCAGCCTCGGCTGCCGATGCAGGCCCGTGCCTGGAGCCCCACCTGCACTGAGGGTCCCACGGTCCTGACACACACCCTATCCCCCCCAGGCCCCTCTGAGCAGTAGCAGCAGCTGGGGAGGGGGAACAGCAGCTGGGCCTCCAGCTGGTCCTCTCCCAAGGCTGGTGCTGAGCCTCAGCCGACACACAGCGCTTATGTCTCTGCGGAGCTAGAGGCACCCCGGGGCTCCTCCTCCGGCTCCTAGGGGGATTGGGGGGTGGGCACGCACCCCAGGGCCCGGGAGTGTTTGGGAACTGAGGACACCGCCCCCTGGGCGGAGCCGGCCCCGCGACACCGGGGGCAGTGGCACCCCCGGGACAGTCTATTTCCCTTCAGTGCTCTGGGTGTCTTTGAGCCATCGGGACACACGGCGGGTTTCACACTCACACCTTTATTGCCGTCACGAGTCGGTATTCCAAGCTCCAAGATGCCGCTCGCGGCAACCCCCGCGGCGGGCCGATCCCGGCCCCCCGACCCGCACTGGGGCTCCGGCCCCTCGCGTCCTGCACCTGTAGCGGCCGGTGCCTCTTCAGCCTGTGCCCGCGGCTCAGCTTCGTGAGAGGGAAGCGGCCCCCAGGACAGGACAGGGCCGGACCCCGCTGCCGCACCCCTCGCCGCGATACACAGCTCGCCCAGGTTCAAGCCGAATCCAACACCCCTCGCTCACACCCCACCCCAATACGCGAGTCCTGCGGCGGCGGCGCCGCCCCTCTCCCCGAGCTCCCCGTCCAGGCTCACCAACGCTCCGGAGCCCCCGGCACAGCAACAGTAACCACCCCTCCTCGCTGTCACTGACGTCGCTGGGACCCGCCGCCCCTTTTAAAGGACCTGGCCACGCCCGCCGGCTCTCCGGCCGCCTATCGCTGCCGCGCCAATCTTCCGCTCTGGACCAATCACGTAATTCCTTTTCAATCCCGTCCCCGCGCCCCGCCGTCGCCGCTCCGTCCAGTCCCCGGCCATCGTTTCAATCCCGTCTCCGCTCCGCGCACTCCAGCTCGCCCTGTCGGTTTGGCTGTGCCCAATCCCGGCCCGATGTTTCAATCCGGCCCCGCTCTGTCCCAGAGCTGGGACCGCCCCAGCCCGAGGGGCCCCGGGGCGGTGGAGTCTCCGTTCCTCCGCTCCTGTTGGGTCCCGCAACCCCGCCCTCTCTCGAGGAGGTGTTCCAGGCCTCGGGGCGGGGGCGCCAGGGCAGCTGCGGAGCCGGGCCGGGCCGGGGGGAAGCGGCCGGGAGCCGGAAAGGAAGGGAGGAAGGGGCGGGCTCTTCACAGAGCCGAGCTCAGCTGTCGCCGCTGCTTCGTCGCTGCTTCGAGCTCAGCACCGCGGGGCCCCGGGCCCCGGGCCGAGCGGTCCCGCCCGGTCTCGGCTCCCGCGGCTGCGCGGGTACAAGCGGCGGCCGGGCCCGGCCGACGCGATCTGAGATGCTTCCCGGCTCGGGGGCTTGATCGGGAACTGGCAGCGACCGCGATGCGGCGCCCCCGCACTGGCACACCAACGCCGGCCTCCGGGGCGAGGGCGCCAAGACTCCCGAACCGGCTGCGGCGGGATCGCGGCCTTCGGGGGACGGAGGCGGCCGGGACGCGGAGCGGGAGGGGGGCGGGCCCGGATTGAAAGGGCAAGGCGCGATTGGGCGGAGCTGCGGCCGCTGGGGCGGGGCGGTGTGACGGGCGGTGTGACGGGCGGGGCTGTGTCGGACCGGATAGAGAACAGCAGGGCGGGCGGGGCGGGCGGGGATGGGCGGGGCTAGGGGTGGGCGGAGCTGGCGGGGGTTGGCGGGGCTGGCGAGGGCGGGCGGGGCTGGGCGGCGCCCCACAAACAATAAAACCCAAGAAATAAAACGCCGTCTCTGTGCTCACAATACCGCCAAGGACATCGCTATCAAAAACCCTGACCCAAACGCCATCTCTATGACCTCAAGTCCTCCAGGGGCCATTTTAGCGCCGAAAGACCATAGATGTTTTAGTCTCGATGGCCTCAAGTCCTCCGGCGGCCATTTTACCGCCGAAGGACCATAAAGTTCTCGTCTCTATGACCTCAAGTCCCCGGCGGCCATTTTACCGCCGAAAGACCATAAAGTTCTCGTCTCTATGGTCCCAAGTTCTCCAGCGGCCATTTTACCGCCGAAAGACCATAAAGTTCTCGTCTCTATGATCCCAAGTCCTCCAGCGGCCATTTTACCGCCGAAAGACCATAAAGTTCTCGTCTCTATGACCCCGAGTCCTCCGGCGGCCATTTTACCGCCGAAATAGCATAGAGTTTCTCGTCTCTATGACCCCGAGTCCTCCGACGGCCATTTTACCGCCGAAAGACCATAGAGATTTTAGTCTCTGTGACCTGACGTCGCGCGACTGCCATTTAACCTCTGAAACAATAGTTTCCTTTCGTCTCAATGGTCAGAAGTCCTTGGGTGGACATTTTACCTCTGAAATACCATAGAAATTACAACTGGGATGTCAGAAGCCGCCTAACAATCTTAACGGTCCCCGACTACTGCCCAAAAAGAGCCGGGCATTTTGATTCTGGCGCTCGCGGGGCCATGTTATCGACCGGTGGGTCTTGTGCGCTCCAGCCCCCCCCGCCCCCCCGAAAGCCTCCCTTTATGCTGTCACTGGTATGGAGTAGCCCTCTGCTTAGTTTGGGTGAGGTGCCCTGTCCCCTTCCAGCTCCCGGGGTGCCCCCCAGCCCGTTCCGAAGCCGGGCAGTAGGAGAAGCTGGACTCGCTGTGCGTGGAGCGCGCGCGGCCGAGCGCTGTAAACCTCCGTGCGGCCGTTGCCTAGCAACAGTGCCGCGGTAGCGCCGGAGGACCGAGGAGCATGCGCAGTAGCGTGCATAGAAGCTTCCCGGAGAATCCCGCACATGCGCTTTGGGGCGATGTGATGCCCCGCGGAATGCTGGGAAGTGTACCCTGCGCATGCGCCTGGAGAAAGAGTCGACACCTGCAGGTAGCTGGCGGCGCACGCGCAGTAGGTCGCGCGCTGTCCGCTCCGTGCTGCCGCCTGGCGGACACGCCGCGGTACTGCGGCCGGGTGCCGCCGAGCACGAAAGCCGCTGCGTTGTGCCTGCGTGCGGACCCGCCGCGTGCCTGCGGCGGTGCACACGAAACGCGCTGCGTGCTGCTGCCTTGCAGATACGCCGCGGTTCTGCGGCCGGGAGACGCAGACGGAGCGGCAGAGCGCTGCTGCCTCTCTGAGGGCACGCTGCGGGAGCTGGCGGGCGGCCGCGGGCGGGAGATGGAGTCGGGAGGAGGCGGCGGCAACGACCCCCGGGCCCTCCCCGGCCGCTCTCCCCACTGCCTCCCCCGCTCCCCGCCTGACGCGGCGAAGCTGCGGGCAGCCGGCGGAGGCGGCACCAAGAGGGGACATCGCGCTTTGCCAGCACGTCTTCCTTTGACCCTGCTTCTCCCCCGGCACTGCGCATGCGCCCTCTCCTCCCGTCCGCCCTCCCCTCCCCTCCACCCCCCCGCCCTGCCGTCCGCTCTCCCGTCCGCCCGGGCCACTCCTCCCGCTTCTTCCTCCGCTCCCCGCCTGCCGCGGCGAAGCTGCGGGTGGCCGGCGGAGGCTGCGCTAAGAGGGGAACCGCTCTGGGCGGCGCTGGTGAGTGGGGGGGGCCCGGGGCTCTCGGGGTGGTCTCGGGGGTGTCCCAGGGTGCCAGGGGGTGGTGAGTGGCGGTCTCAGGGCGTCCTGGGGTGGTCCCGGGTGTCTCAGGGTGCCAGGGGATCGTGGGTGGGTGCCTCAGGGGGTCTTGGGGTGGTCCTGGGTGCCTCGGGGTGGTCTCAGGGAGCCAGGGTGTCCTGGGGCTGGTTTCATGGGGTCCTGTTTTGGTCCTGGGGGTCTGTGGTGGGGTCTCAGGGTGCCAGGGGGTCGTGGGTGTGGGTCTCAGGTGGTCCTGGGGAGGCCCTGGGTGTCTCAGGGTGGTCTCAGGTTTCCAGGGCATTCTGGGGTTGGTCTCATGGGGTCCTGTTTTGGTCCTGGGGGGTGTCTAGGGGTGTCTCAGGGTGCCTGTGGATCGTGGGTGGGTGCCTCAGGGGGTCTTGGGGTGGTCCTGGGTGCCTCGGGGTGGTCTCAACGAGCCAGGGTGTCCTGGGGCTGGTTTCATGGGGTCCTGTTTTAGTCCTGGAGGGCCTCTGGTGGGGTCTCAGGGTGCCTGGGGGTCGTGGGTGGGGGTCTCAGGGGGTCCTGGGGAGGCCCCGGGTGTCTCAGGGTGGTCTCAGGTTTCCAGGGCATTCTGGGGGTGGTCTCATGGGGTCCTGTTTTGGTCCTGGGGGGTGTCTAGGGGTGTCTCAGGGTGCCAGGGGGTTGTGGGTGCAGGTCTCATGGGGGTCCTGGCATGGTCCCGGGTGACTCGGGGTGGTCTCAGGGTGCCAGGGAGTCCTGGGTATGGGTCTTGGGGTGGTCCCGGGGGTCTCTGGGGGCTTGTCGGGCATCCTGGGCTGTTCTTGGGGGTGTCTGTGAGGGTCTCAGGGTTCCAGGGGGTCCTGGGGGGGTGTCTCAGGGTGTCTTGGGGTGGTCTCTGGGAGCGTTTCAGGGTGCTAGGGGTTCCTGGAGGGGTCTCGGGGGGTCCCGGGCATCTCTGGGGGATTCTTGGGGGATCCTTGGGAGAGCCCAGGGGTCTTGAGGAGTCTCATGGGGGGGTCCTGGAGTGATCCCTGTTGTCTCTGGGGAGGAGTCTCTGTGAGGGCCTCAGGGCGCCAGGCGGTCCTCGCTTCGGAGGATTGGATTGCAGTGTCGGTGGGGTCAATTGGATTTAGAGGTAGCGAACACCGTAGATTTATTTTGGGTCATATGGGGATTTTCATTACTAAATTTCTCTTTTTCTTAAGTGCCGGTGCAACAGCTGTTGAGAATGTATCCAGGTCGGCGGAGCTCTCGCTGCTTCTGGGGGTTAACGGAAAGAATCCAGTCAGTGATGTCAGTTTGTATGAAAATATGTCCACGTCAAGGAAGATAATCACATGTGTTGGCCCAAAGTAAAAAATGGTATGTTGATGTGCATGTGTGTTGTAGCAGCATTGGATATGACAGCTAATAGTGTTTAGAAGCCTCTTAGGAGTCGGTTATCAAGTATAAAATTTAAACAATAAAGAGATGATGAAGATTATGTCTATACTTTTATGAAGTATGTTGTGCACTGTGTTCGCTGTCAAATTTTTGTGTGACTTTGCTGATTTATTTTTAGTAGTCAGACTGTCTCCTCCTCTCCCTCTGTTTATCTGTCTTTGTCTGCCCCTGTCATTTGTCTGTCTGTCTCTCCATCATCTGTGTCTGTGTGTTTCTTTCCCACAGAATCACAGAATCTTAGGGGTTGGAAGGGACCTCAAGAGATCATCGGGTCCAACCCCCCTGCCAAAGCAGGCTCCCTATCTCATGTTACACAGATAGGCGTCCAGACGAGACTTGAATATCTCCAGAGAAGGAGACTCCACCACCTCCCTGGGCAGCCTATTCCAGTGCTCTGTCACCCTCACTGTGAAAAAGTTCTTCCCCATGTTGGTGCGGAACTTCCTATGCTCAAACTTACAGCCATTGCCCCTAGTCCTGTCCCCAAAGACCACTGAAAAGGGGCTGGCCAATTCCCCCTGCCACCCATGTCTAAGGTATTTGTAAACACTAATTAGGTCCGCCCTAAGTCTTCTTTTTTCTAGGCTGAACAGACCCAGCTCACTCAGCCTTTCCTCATAGGGGAGATGTTCCAGACCCCTAATCATCTTAGTCGCCCTTCTCTGGACTCTCTCCGGAAGGTCCCTGTCTTTTTTATCCCAGGGAGCCCAGAACTGGACACAGTATTCCAGGTGGGGCCTGACCAACGCAGAGTAGAGGGGGAGGATCACTTCCTTCGACCTGCTGGACACACTCTTCCTGATGCATCCCAGGATCCCATTGGCTCTCTTGGCCACCAGGGCACACTGCTGGCTCATAGCCAATCTGTCATCAACCAGGACCCCCAGGTCCTTCTCCACAGAGCTCTTTTCCAACAGGTCATCCCCCAGCCTGTCCTGATACAGTCGGTTATTCCTCCCCAGGTGCAAGACTTTACACTTGCACTTGTTGAATTTCATTAGATTTCTCCAAGCCCAGCTCTCCAGCCTATCCAGGTCTCGCTGAATGGCAGCACAGTGTTCCTGTGTGTCAGCCACCCCTCCCAGCTTTGTATCATCAGCACTTGCTGAGGGTGGATGATATTCCCTCATCAAGGTCGTCAATGAAGATATTAAACAGGACCGGACCCAACACCGAGCCCTGGGGAACACCACTGGTCACAGGCCTCCATTCAGATTCTACTCCACTGATCACGACCCTCTGAGCCCGGTCTGACAGCCAGTTCTCAACCCACCTCACTGTCCACTCGTCTATCCCTTGTGCCCTCAGCTTTTCTATCAGGATGTCATGGGAGACAGTATCAAAAGCCTTGCTGAAGTCAAGGTAGATGACATCCACTGCTCTCCCTCCATCCACCCAGTTGGTAATGACATCATAGAAGGCTATGAGATTGGTCGAGCACAATCTCCCCTTGGTGAATCCATGCTGACTACTCCTCATGACCTTCTTCTCTTCCAGTTGTTTGGAGATGGCATCCAAAACAAGCTGTTCCATCACTTTTCCAGGGACAGAAGTGAGGCTGACTGGCCTATAGTTACTGGGATCCTCCTTCTTGCCTTTTTTAAAGTCTGGAGTGACATTGGCTATCCTCCAATCTTCAGGCACTTCTCCTGTAGTCCAGGATCTACCAAAGATGATAGAGAGCGGCTCCGCAATCACCTCCGCCAGCTCTCTCAGCACACGTGGGTGTATCCCATCCGGGCCCATGGATTTGTGTGCATCCATTCCTTTGAGTCGCTCCTGGACCACCCCTACCTCTACTAGAGGGGAGCCATTCATTCCCCAACCACTCCTACTTACATCTGGGATCTGTGGGTCCCGAGAAGCCTTCGGAGTAAAGACCGAGGCAAAGAAGGCATTCAGTATCTCCACCTTCTCACCATCTCCCATTACCAGGACTCCCGCCTCATTCAACAAGGGATCTACATTATCCCTGGTCATCCTTTTACTATTTACATACCTGAAAAAGCTCTTTTTATTGTCCTTTATGTCCCTTGCCAGCTTAAATTCTAAGCAGGCCTTAGCCCTCCTAGTTGCATCCCTACAGGCCCTGGCCACATCCTTATATTCATCCCATGATCTCAGACCCTGTTTGAACAGTTTATAGGTCTTCTGCTTCCCTTTGAGTTTACTCATAAGTTCCCTGCTTATCCACGCAGGTCTTCTACCTCTCTTACCCGATTTCTTACTCAAAGGGATGCACCTATTCTGTGCTTGGAAGAAGTGCTGTTTGAATGTTAGCCAGCACTCGCAGGCTCCCATTCCTTCAAACAGCGCAGCCCATGGGATAGCCCCTATTTGATTTCGGAGGAGATCAAAGTTAGCTCTTCCCCTGATGTCTTTGGCTGTATCTCTCTCTGCCTGTTCTGTCTTTGTTTTTCTCTGCACCCTCTTTCTTTGTCTCCTTGTCTCTCAGCCCCCCACTTGCCCCCCCCCCCCCCCTCACTCCCTGGTTCGGATGAGAGTAGTGCTGACAGTGAATAGCTTGAAACTGGCGCTGCACGGTGCAGTTTGTCCCCAGAGTGCAGGGCTCAGGCTGTACAGCTCAGCGCTGCCCCAAAGACGCGGCGAAGCTGCGGGCGGCCGGCGGAGGTGGCGCCAAGAGGGGATTTCGCGCTTTGCCAGCACTTCTTCCCTTCACACTGCTTCTCCTCCGGCACTGCGCAAGCGGCCAATTGTTACCCGGATGTCACGCTTTGCCAGTACTTTCTGCCCTTACTATCCTTCGCTCCCCTTTTTGCGCTGGCGCTGCAATCGATACCCGGATGTCGCGCTTTGCCAGTACTTTCTGCCCTCAGTCCGCTTCGCGCCGCCACACTGCGCATGCACGACGCCCCTTCCCTGATGTGACTCGGCGCGATGGCGGGATACAAGCGGGAGGCGGTCGCGGGAGGAGGCGCTGGTGGCAGCGGCAGCGGTGCCCGGTCCCTAGCGAAGCTGCGGGCGGCCAGTGGAGGCGGCGCCAAGAGGGGAACCGCCATGGGTGGCGTTGGTGAGGGGGGGTGTGTCCCGGGGGTCTCCTGTGGTCCCGGGGGTCTCGGGGGGGTCCCAGGTGTCGCTGAGTGGTCTCAAGGTACCAGAGAGTCCTGGGAGTGGTCTGAGGGGGCCCTGTTTTGGGTCTGGGGGTCTCTGGTTGGGTCTCAGGGTGCCCAGGGGTCCTGGGGGGCGGTCTTGGGGTGGTTCTGGGGGTCTCGAGTGCCAGGGAGGGTCCTGGGGTGGTCCCATGCGTCTTTGGGGGCGTCTCGGGTGTCCTGGGGTGGTCTTGGCAGTCTCTGCGAGGGTCTCAGGGTTCCAGGGGGTCCTGGGCGGGTCTCTCCGAGGGTCCTGGGGGTCTTGGTCTCTTGGGAGTCTCGGGAGGGGGGTGGGGGTGTGTCTCAGGGTGCAAGGGGGTCTCGGGGGGATTCTTGGTGGATCCTTGGGAGAGCCCAGGGGTCTTGGGGAGTCTCATGGGGGGTCCTGGGATGGTCCCAGGTGTTTCTGGGGGGGTCTTGGTCATCCTGGGGAAGTCTTTGGGCTCTCGGGGGGTGTCTCAGGGTGTCAGGGGTTTGGGTTTCCATGACTTTTCTTGTGAGAGTCTTCCCGTTGCACTCCAGGAGACTGACCATGGATGGAGGGGGAAGAACTGAGCGATGAGACACTGCAACACTGCCTAAGACGTCTGTCAGCTCTGCACTGAAGAGCTCAAGATAGCCGAGCCAGAAGAATGCAGCCCGTTTCTTCTTGCTGACGACACCCAGCAGCGACTGATGGAGGATACCTGCCCTCAGAAAACGAAGGTCAAGCTGCACGGCCATCCGCAAGCCCAGGTCTTTCACTTTGTCTATGAGTGTGTGAACAGCGACCTGTACAGTGCTGTTTTTCAAACCAGAGGTGACCCGGCACCTTAAACCCAGCAACTCGTTGTTTGATTCCTGTTCCTTTTGTTAACCGTTGAGAAGGTCTTTGCTGGCTGGCTTTCTTCAGGAGCTGAGACGGGCCTTAACCCAAGAACGCCTGGGAAAAGGCCTTCATCCGCTCGCAGCGCAGCCTGCAGAACCCCACGTCAACCCCGCACGGGGCCAGTCAGGTGCCATATTCCACTGGTGCCTGTGAATGTGCAGCTGGGAGATGACTTTCTTGCATTCAAGGATTCCTCAGATTCTCATAGCAGCTTGCTACAAGAAGGTTAGGGGCGCCTGAGAAGCTGGGAATGGACAGGGCCATGACAGCTGCCTGGAACTGACGAAAGGGATATTTCAAACATATAATGTCATACTCTGAATATGACTGAGGGGAGCAGGCAGCTCGGGACTATCTGAGCATTGGCTCTGGCTGGTGAACAGTTGTGCTGTGTATTGCTTGTATATTTTTTTATAATTACTATTGTCTTTATTTTTTTGTCCTATTATTAAACTGTTTTTATCTTAAGCCACAAGTTTTATGCTTTTCTTTTTGATTCTCTTCACCAATCTCACTGGAGAGGACTTAAACCAGCAACTGTCTGTGTGGTTTTAACTCCCTACCAGGTTAAATCCATCATGTTAGCCACATCCAGCTTTCTGTCTCCATGTCCCACAACTCTTTTCTAGGTCCCCCTATCCTTCCTCCCACTGACCATTTTTTGCTGCATCTGGGCATTGAGCCTTGTGGCCTACTCACTGCTGGGATTGATGTGCACTATCGAGTAAAGTGTTCCTGATAGCTCTGGATGTGTTTGTAGCCCTCAGATGCAGAGCCCATGGCTGTGGACAGGTGCAGGGGTGATGTGCTGGGTGATGTGCCGTAGGGCTGCAGCTGGGGCAGCCCCAGGCATGGCCAATGAGGCTGAGGGGCTGGCCCTGGTCCATGAAGGGGCTCCAACTGTAAAGGGGGTTACCCGGGCATATATGCCTGAGGCAGCTGATGAAGGAGTGGATCCAAAGGGGTCTTGCAGGCAGGCACCTCTGGCAAAGGATGGCCAGTCCCTGCAGCGAGGAAGGATCTCTCTGAGCTGCCCATGAGAGAGCAGACCAGCATGTGATGCCAGGAGCTCGGTGCCTGTGTCGGCTATGTGCTAAACCATAGGAAGCCAGGAAGCTTTGCAGATCAGGACCATTGAGGCATCTGAGCAGGTAAGGATCAGGCAGGTGTCACTGTGGGGGAGGAAGAGGCAGAGCTGGAGAGAAGCGTTGTGGTGGAGGTTTCCTGCCGGTGTCAGGAACTGGTAGCCCTGCTGCCATGCAGTAGATCTCTGACTGCCTTCTGCCCATCCCTGATTTTTTTTTCAGTCTGGAGAAAAGGCGACACCTCATTGTGGTTTATGGCTTCTTTACAAGGGAGAGTGAAGGGGCAGGAGCTGATAGCCTCTTTTTGGTCACCAGTGATAGAACCCAAGGGAATGGTGTGAAGCTGCTATGGGGGAGGTTTAGGCTGAATTTTAGGAAGAGGCTCTTACTGAGAGGATGATAGTGCACTCATTATCCTACTCTCTTTTCAGTGGGTACTTTGGGGAGGATTGGGGGTGGTGGTGGTAACAAAGTAGAAGCATTTTTTTTATTCAGTGCTGAGTCTGCTTTGCCAGTGATGGTGCTTGCTGAATGATCTCTGCCTGTCCTTATCTTGACAAGTAAAAGTCTCAATATTTATTTTCTCTCCTGTCCAACTATGAAGGGAAGTGATAGAGGGTATCTGGCCTCCAGCTAGGGTTTAAGCATTACAAGCAGTGGCATCCCTTAATATCCCTGCTGGGCTGCAGCTGTGTGCCGGGGCTGGAAGAGTCCCAGGTGCTGGTAATGAGGTTGATCTGGTCTGCCCATGGAAGGGCTGGTGACTCTTATTACCCTACCCCAGGCCGGCTGTGAAGGGGCTGTGGCTGCACCCAAGGAAAAAGTGAGTGGGACTGTGCAATAGACTAGAGGATCCCAGGGAAAGACACTAAGAGGGCAGTGGGGTCCATGTTTGAGGCATGAAGCAGTGGCAGCAGCTGCTTGGATCAGGGGGTGGGGGTGTGTGCCCTGTTAGCACAGGTGTCCCTGCAGGGTGAGAAAGCATGGCTGGCCACCTCTGCAGCATGTGGGCAGTGTGGTACAATGGAGCACACGGCTGGCTTTTGGCCATATATGTTCTCTGGGACACACCAGGAGGTGTAGTCCTGAGGCACTCAGCACTTGCCACTGCATGCTGGGGGGTGTTGTTTTTGGATGGAGTTTTTGCAGTTATGGTGTCCATACAGCACAGATTGCTCGAGCACAAGGGTTGGTTATGTTGCTGGTTTTGAGTGGTTTACTGCAGGCTTTCAATTACTCCTGAAAAAGATCTTGCTCCCTTTCCCCCTATCCTCAACCATTTCATAACTTGGTTCTGAACACCCTGTGCTCCCTCTCACATACCGGGCAGTTCCTGCCCTGGCCCATCTTTTTTCCATTCTGCTGTGGTTTTCTTGGCTTCCCTTTACCCTCTCTATTTTCTTTTTGTCCTGCTCCCACTTTCTCTCTCCTTCTTGTTTCCATTCTCCCTGGTTGGTGCTGCTAGAGCCTAAAAATTATGTAAGGAAAAATTTGGACTATTCCCTTGGCTGGAAAAGCCCTGAGGTTCTAACCTGATGGGAGGCTACCTGGGGAGCTTTCAGGTCATGACCAGGTTTCTCTCATTTGGGACTCATTTAGTTCTGTTAAGGATATTGGTCAGAGAGAGGGTTAAGGTTAGTTGACCATTTAAACTATTTACTTCACAAATAGAGATATTCTTTACAAGGGACTCTTGAGAGATCTGTTTCTGTATTATCATACAGCCTCATCCAAAATGTAGTACTAGGAGAAGTCAGGTGGTACATATAGTCTTGCTAGAAGCATAGTACAACCACATAGCACTTAGGCTTTTTTTGTACAAAGCTAAAGCATATGATTACCGAGGATAGTATTTTTACTGTATTTAATTAGCTATTTTTCTAAAAAGTTTAGTAGGGAGTTAATCTTTTTCTATCTACAGCCCAGAAGAATTAAAGCTACTTACACACCAAATTGCACCATCAACACAAAAGACGCAGTTGCAGTAAAAGTGGAAATCATTTTCAACAAGACTCTCTTCTTCCATTTGGTACTTTACAGCCCATAAAATTAAGGGAGAAAACCCACACCTGCCTTTGAATTATCTGCAGACAGGACCCTCCCCTTTCCTAGGGGACTGTGGGAAGGGTGGTGGGTGGGGCCAGGGATATATAAGCAACTGACTTTGCCCTAGTCAGCCTGCTCATTGGAAAGGTTGCTTGGGTGTTAGTGCTCTGTCTTTCTTTTGGGAGATGGAGCTTTGTATTGGGCTTGGCTTTTTGGGAACGTGCGTCTGAGCTGGCTTGGCTGTTTGGGGAGGTATTTCTGAGGTAAGGAGCTTCAGGAGTAGTCAAGGCTAAACAGTATGTATGTAATAGAAAGTACATTCATGTGTAGCTTTGGGTGGTGGTGTTTTGAATTTTCAGTGGTTTGTAAGATGACTTAATTCTACGTAACTCTTTATGCTTTTTAATTCTAGGTGTGTGTGACTTCATTTTTTGTTTTCATTGGCTTTGCCCTATATGCTGTGAGTATTGCTTCTCCTAACAGGTCTAGTGATGAGATTTTTCTAGAGAGGTTAGAGTAAGCATCTTGTCCATAGAGAGTTTTCCTTATAACTAATGGGGAACAAAGGTGTAGTATCTTCCAGGTCAGCTTATGGTTTTCCTAATTGTTCCTAGAGTAACAGGATTCCATGGCCTTTCTTGTGAGCTCTGAGGTTTGTGGGTGTTTTTAATTGTCTTTTGTGGCTTCTTTGGTTTTTGGGCTTTGTGGGGCTTCTTTTGGGTATCTTAATCTGTTTATTTTCTGTATCTGATTCTGTCTCATTCCTTACTCCCAGGTCTTAAGTTCTAGCTTTCTCTGCCTTAGCTTGGTTGGATTTTTTTCCTTGGTCACTCTATCTCTCTTTCTGTCAGCTCCTTCTCTCAGTCTTCAAAGTTCACAGCTGTCTGTCCTGTGGCCCAGGCAATTCACCTGCAATTCCAGCTGGTGGCCCGTGACTAGTTTGCATTTTCTTTTTTTTTTTAAGTCTGTGTCCCAGTCCCTTTATTTTAGAATCCTCTCTCTGTGCCACATAGTATTGGTGATGTTCTGTGCTTCTCCACTTCTCACTGACCAGGGCTTGGCCCCAATTTGTTAATCCTGTCCTCCCTTTCCTGTAGCTGGGTTGATTTTATCTTTGCTCCATCTACCTGGTGCTGGTTCCCAGGTGACACCCTTTCAGAATTCCTCCCCCTCATAGTTCTGCATGCATGGCTATGCTTTTTGCTCTGTGGCTTTTTGCCTTCCTCCCTATCTTTCTTCTATCTCCCCAGCTCCCCATCCCCGTTTCTTACTTTGGCCCCTCTGCCTGATAGTGTGTAGCTATGTGGTTCAGTTTGTGCTGGTGTTTGTCTGTGTAGCCTGACCCTGACCCTTGCCTCTTCACTCTGTCAGTCCCTGTCATTTCCTGTCTCTGCCCTGTTATTTGTTGCCTTTTTCTTTTTCCCTCTCTCAGTCTAGCTCCCTGGCCCCATGGCTTTGTTGGGTTTTTTCTCCTTGTCTGTAGGATTCTAAGAGCTGTGAAGCTTTTTTCTTTTTTTTTTGTTGCTGTTTATTTTCCTTTATCCTAGAGGCAGAAGAATTATGTAGTAACTACAGGAATGTCGCAGTTTGCCTGCACAGCGACCTGTGTGTCCCTTCCTTGAGGATGCATACAGTTACCTTGTTGCCTGAGAGCTAAGCGTAGCCTGGAATTTGGCAGAAGACAGAAGATAGGAGTTGTCTGCAAAACATGAAGTATGGCTCTGAACTGCAGCTCCTGGGGAACCGTGCTACCTGTGGAGGAGGAGGGTGTAGGCGAGGGAGGAGAAAGCATGAGAAACTGTGAATAAAGTTGAGCCTGGGAGGAAGGAAGATGTGGGGGGTGGTGTGTTAAGATTTGGGTTTATTTCCCATTATACCGCTTTGCTTTCAGTGGGAACTTTGGGGGGTGGGGTGGTGGGAACACATTAGAAGACTTCATTCTGTGTTGAGTCTGTTTCAGTTGTGATGTTACTTGCTGAGTGATCTCTGCTTGTCCTTAACTTAACTCATAAGCCTCTCCATTAAAAACTTTCTCTCCTGCCTAGCTGAGAAAGGGAGTGAAGGGCTTTGGTGGGTATCTGGCTTCCAGCCAGAATGAAACCATCACAGGGATCAGGTGGTGGTGCCCTCCCCTTTTCCCTGCCTGGTTGCAGCTGAGTACCCAGGGCAGGAGGGAGCCCCAGGTGCCAGCAGTGAGGCTGATGGGGGTGGCCTGTTCCTGCAAGGGGCTGTCTGCCTGTGGAAGGTCTGTTGGCTCCTACTGCTCTTCTATAAGTAGCTGTGGAAGGACTGTTATGAGGTAGGGGAGGAGTCGAGTCATCACTGGGCTGGGGCTGCACTGAGGGAGAAGGTGAGTGGGCTGCACAATGGACTGGAAGGTCCTGGACAAAGCCTCAAAGAGGGAGATGGCCCCTTCAGGGTGGGAGCTGAGGGGTCTATGTCTGAGGTGTGAAGCAGTGGTGGCAGCTGCCCAGATCGGTGGGCCTGCGTCTCTTTGAAGGCGCAAAGCAAGAAGGAGAGCGGGCTGAGGGAGGTGACGCAGGCCGGCTGAGCTGTTCCTAGGCATCTGGAGTGGCATTGTGGAGTCATTTACAGGCCTACCCTGTTTGGGCTGTCTAGGCCAGTCCCAAGCCTCAGAGCGGCCACCCCTGTGCGATGGAGCCATGGCAAGCAATTGCTTTTTTTGTTTGTTTGGAGGTCACTGCAAGCCCCTCATGGACACAAGAGAAGTAGGTTGGCCGGTTGCGTTGGTGTGATGAAATGGTCAGCGGCACGGTGCCACGTTTAAGACTTGTTTGTGTGTGCCTGTTTCTCTTTTGAAGGCACAAAGCGAGGAGGAAAGCGGGCCGTTTCCAGGGGAGGCGACTCGGGCCATGTGGGCCGGTGTTGCATTGCAGGTGAGTTCTAGGCATCCCTTGTTTGTTTTACAGCCCAGGCAGGAACCTCGGCGTGGGCAACTGTAACTGGTGGAGGCTGTGAGCGGTCGGTGAAGGGAAGGGAATGGGAGATGGGAAACTGTTGGAGTATGTGCACGTAGGCACGAAGTGCAGACTAAAGCAGAGCAGAAGAAGCACGGCACGACCAATCAGGATCAAGGTCGAGACGACCTTAAACGAAGATAGCCCTCAGAAGAAGCAAGTGAATCCGGGAAGAACTGGTTGAAGGAACTGCAAGAATGAAAACAAGAGGCAGGCTTATGATGATGTAACCCTTAACAAATAACCAATAATAGATTGACTAATAGGCATATGTTAGCCACAATGAATAAAAGGAGCTAACTTAGAACTAATAAATGAAGTTGCTTTTATCACTCACATTGAGCAGGCTTGCTTCTTTCCCCACCGGCATTTGGCCCCCGAACAGGGACCCTGAGACCAACGCACCGGGGAAGGGACCCTGAGACCAACGCACCGGGGAAGGGACCCTGAGACCAACGCACCAGGGATCCGGAACCGACCGAGGCCGGTGGGGCTGAGATGGACCCATCAAGCGGCGATTGGCGGGATTAAAAGATCTGGCGACAAAGTGTGGGGATCGGCCCGGGGACACGCTCCCGTCCGCAGCACCGAGACTACCCAGGGATCGGCCGCACCATGAACAGAAGACGTCATAGAAACAGAGGTAGCTCTCAAATTAATACAAAGCTTTTTACAAAAGCGGAGTGTAGGTCCGGTAAAGGACCTGATAGCAGGCCACTACAACCACGGTTGGAGAAGTAGGAGTTGGGTACTGTTTGCAGCCAGGACGGCACCTAGATCAATTGAAATAGAGGAGTGCGCCCCCAAAGATCACAATCGTGTTTTTGGGCCATACGTGCCACTGGAGCCTGGAAAAGCTGCAAAAGCGGACGTCTGCAAATGGATAGGCAAGTGGCATATGATTTATTTACAAATACTTTACGAAAAAGGAATGTTAAGGGTATAGATTTAAAGAAGGAATTAATGGGGTTGTTAGTTTATGGGTATGACAAGGGTTGTTTTCAGAACCCGCATACAGTTCACGAGTTAACTGAGTGGACACAGAAAGGCAAAAATTTTTGCGGTTGGATGCAGTGTTGCTGAAAAGCATTGATTTACCTACTTAGGAAGCTATAGGAATTTAAATCCTTGACAAACCCTCAGTTGGGGTGAAAGAAGCTAAGTCGTTAACAATTCTCAGGAAATTAAGTAAAAGAACTTTAACTGAAATAGAGGCGGAACTCGTTGCTGCCGCTTCAGCCTTTGCAGCTTTAACACCAATTACGGGTTCCACAGAGCTGATTCAAAAAGAAAAAGAAAATCTACTACGGAGAATGTGGTTTTGTTTCTGGGTGCTTTTTCACCTATCCCAGTTACTAGACTAAGTAAAAATGCTGTGTTATGAGAGCAAAGTTGTAAATCTGTCGGAACTGAAGGGGAGCGAGTAGTGCACGTAAATCTGCCACCACGGTCTGCACTCCCTCCACTGTGATGCCTTTGGAAAGAAAAAATGTGAAAACAAACGTACAACCGACTGCCTTTAATATCTATCTGCCTCTGACTTTTACTGAGCCTAAAACACCCCATGGCGCAGTCGAAAATGTTAACCAGCATCAACAACTTCAACCTGTCCTTGAAAAGCTGGAAAACAAAGCAGAGCAGACAATGGCATGCCCGGTTGTAAAAGGGTTTGAGCCCCCACCCGAAAACTACAAAGACGGAGAATCACCGATTCAGGCACAGAACAGTGATGCCCCCATGGACAAGGAACCTATGAGCACAGACAAGAAACCTAAGGACAGAGAATCCTATGGAGATGGACAAGTATCAGCTTCAACAACCATCGGATCAGGGACACTCATCAATCTATCGCTGTCTCCTGACACCCGAGAGACTCTGCACAGACTGCTCCGAGGAGCTTGGTCACGTAAGGTGGCGTGAGAATGGGAAAAACAGCTAAATCAGGGTACTTTGATTCCTACTCAATCACGGAAATCACCAGGGAAAGATTTGTGTGGGAAAAAGCGGGTGGCAGAGAGAGTTAGTAGTGGGCCAGTGGGAGGTAGAAGGAATGGGGTCCTAGCACTCACCTGGGGCTCACTCATGGTGAACAACGGGATCACCCTGTGGTTTATGGCGGGGGGAGAACAGCACTGCAGGCAGTGGCCGAGAACCACCCCCCCACATCCCCCCCCCACACCCCAACCCTCCCACCCATATCGGCTGGATGTGACAACTCGTGTCTTGAAATGTTGTTTGTCTGATTAATTGGTTTGCAGCGTTTGTTTGTTTGTATGTGCTATAAGTTCAGGGCTGTGTTTGTCCACTGAGAGCAAGGCTGGTTACTTAGCAAAAATGAATTTTATATAGTGAACATTGAAAAAGGGCAGCTCATATTAAAAGTTAACCTGGAAAACAATGATCAATAGCTGCTTACTTGAGAAAAAAAATGCCCACTTACACGATTTAATACGGGAGCAACAGACTAAGGGTCATGTAAAGCCTTCCACAAGTTTGTGGAACAAGCAAAAAAAAAAAAAAAATTTTTTAAAAAAAAAGATTGTTTTTTTTCTTTTCAAAAGGTGTCACTGGGTACGCTCCCACAAGGCAGAAAAAATTCAGCAACTATGTGCCAGGCTTATGTAGCCTGGGCGTTTGCTCCAGTACGAGAAACACATACTGATCTAATCTTTTATCATTATATGGTTGCTATATTGATTGTGGGAAAAAACTTGGACGGTGAAAGTTTGATTCATGAGTTAACAGTGCATTTGAAAAGCAAGGGGTTACAGATTACTCCATAGAAAAATTCAAAATAAGCCAGTGTGAAAATATTCGGACTGACAAATTGATAAAAGTACTGTAACACCTCAGAGGATCGCAATCAAAACTGGGGTTGGCATGTTAAATGATGTTCAGAAGTTACTTAAAAATGTTAACTGGATTAGATCATTGTGTGGTATTATACATCAGTATTCTGTTACTCAGATTCACAGCCACACTGAGCTAACTGACTACATCTAGGTCTAGCAGGGAGAAATCAGAGAGCAGACAGGCTGGTTGCACCGGCCGGGGCTGCTCTCTCAGCAGACAGCTTTGCACAAGCTCAGAAATTACATGAAATTTTCTTTACCAATCTGCTAAAGTGCTTTAACGACAATACCACTTGTTGGTTGCTGAAACTAAAAAACTTGTACAATACAAAGCCATGGCAAAACATATGAATCAAACTCTCAAGCGTTTGCTTCACAAACAATAAGGGGGAGAGAAGGACATCTCTCCAGCTGATTGATTAAATGAGGCTCTGTATGTTTTGAACAGAAAAGTTCATGTTAGATGTTAGTGAAATGAAGTTACAGGTACGAAAAGTTCATGTTAGATGTTAGTGAAATGAAGTTACAGGTACTAACTTGGGAAAGGAGATCTGCCTATGTCATTACAGATATGGGAACCAAGCAGATAAAGCTGTGGATCCAGAAGAAATCAAGCTTGCATGAACCAGGACGGGATCCTGATCACAGTAACTGAAGTCAAGTGTTCCAAGTGCAGCCCAATGGAGTCAGAGTTTTGCTGCGGGACGTTTTGAATACTCTTTTAAATATGAGTGTGATAGTGGTAAATAAAAATTAGAGAAACAGTGATTTCTGCACAGCCTAAGGTCACAGGCTGCAATCGGTGCCTGCACGGAAACGTGAAGCTGAAGTTATCTGCACTTCTGACATTCCTGATTGGCAAAACAAACAGATACAACAGCAAAGGTATCGAGGCACTTAGCTACAGATGTGGATTCTGTGAAACATGCAGCAGCTGATTTGTGCTGCTGGCTCGCAGACATAATTGTGAAAATTTTGGAAGGTATGTGCTGCAGGAATCTGGCTGACCACTCTCAGTCGATTCATGTGAGCATTCAGAAATTAAGAGATCGAACAGAATTGGTTTCATGAGTGGGAAATTTCAAGATGTATATTGTCAATGGTCAAATTTGGATTATTGGATTTGACAATTCGGTACTTGTCTTACATTTATTGCCATGCTTGTTGAGCTTTCTGCAAAGGGCCCTTGCAGAAACCTCTAAAAGCAGTTTTGTGGCGCAGATACAAAAAGAGAAAAATTTGTCAAGGGGGACAGCAGGCCTGCTAGCAGCCTGGCTCTCCTCGCAACAACACAGACTCTGACAGTATCCTTGAAATTCCCATGAAACAACAAAATTACTCACGCTGAGAAGTTTTGGTAATCACATTTTCAAAACATAGTGGCCTTGAAAGCAGGTGTACAGACTCCCTTAAATCAAGGAGCTGTGAGAAAGTATTTGGAAGTAAATGAACATGTCATGAACCAGCCATAATGAGATGGCCAAAGCACAGCAGGGGTGCAGATAACTTTTAGACATTAAAGGTAAACTAACAATGTTTGGCTATAAGGTATGCTTATCAAAACTCGTTATAATTACTAATTAATCACTTTGGTGTGAACAGTGTGTGTAACTAATTAGCAGTTTTTAGATTGCCACATTTTATAGTATGGCTTTTCGTTTATGGGATAGATGGGCTGGTTACCTTCCTGTATCACCTCAGGAACCGCAGGAGTTGGAGCTTCTGGGTTCAGTAAAGGCTGATGCATGCTTGTATTTTAACCATACACGTAGGAAACAAAGCTCGCCCACCGATGTAAATTCTAGCTTGTCTGTTTATCGCAACGCTACAAGCTGGTGCAATTATACTTCGCCTAACATTTCAATATCTACTAACCATCCCTTGCAGCTACCGCCTGGTAATTTACTGAGATGCGGAGACCGTGCTTGGCCAGGTATCCCGTCACGTCTAAGAGGGGGGCCATGCACGCTTGGCCGCTTATCTCTGCTAACGCCTAACACCACTATGATATTTAACATGAGCCGTCACCATCGCCGAACCAGGAGGCAGACACACGCTTTTAACAAAGAATGCAACAATCAGGTAACATTCTGGTCACTGGAAGAGATTATATCTGCATCTCTTCTCGCTCCAGGGGTGTCAGCAGCAGCTGCACACAATCACCTAAACAAGTTGAGGTGTTGGCTAGCAAAACAAACAAATGCTACTTCCCTTGCACTTTTCAGTCTTTTGCTTGATGTTGATTCTGTCCGCCATGCTACGCTGCAAAATAGAGCTGCAATTAATTTTCTTTTGCTTGTCCAAGGCCATGGATGTGAAACTTGAAAACAAGAGGCAGGCTTATGATGATGTAACCCTTAACAAATAACCAATGATAGATTGACTAATAGACATATATTAGCCACAATGTATAAAAGGAGCTAACTTAGAACTAATCATCGAAGTTGCTTTTATCACTCATATTGAGCGGCTTGCTTCTTCCCCGGCCGGCAAAGGATCCCCAGGGGTCTGAGATCTGAGTGGAGGGAGCAGGGGGAAAAGGGTGGGGCGAAGGCAGCGGTGAAGTCACTTGCCCATGAAAGCTGATGTAGGGGGAAGGGGCTGTCCATGAGCGGTCCCCCTTTGGGCCGGCGGGTTATTCACCAGCACGATGTTAGGGTGAGCCAGAGAGGGCAGGTCTGGCTCATGTCTGCGCGCGTGTGTGTGTGTTGTGTGGCATCTTCTGTGTCTTAGTCCTTCTCTGGATGCCGGCATCCCCTTTGCACTCAGAGGGGCGCAATGTGCCCCTTGGCCATGGCCTCTAGGGTCTCAAATGCCTACACTCGCTCGCAGGCACAGCGCCCATCGGGCTCTCCTTCGCTCGCTTAGCAATCTGGTGGTGCAGTTCATCCTCGCGTGTCAGAAGCTTGCGGTCAGTCTTGTCTTGCAGCGCGATGGTCGGCTCTGTCGGTAGCCGTGCTCTGCAGCCATCTCTCTTCCCGGACTGAAGCTTCTTCCCCGCATCCTTCCATCGTTAGGTCTTGAAGGCGGGCTTCTTGCACGTCCAACGTTGCAGTTTGGACTGGAAGTCTCTCCACCGAGCATTTGTTTGGCACAGATGTGTCTTCTCTGGGGTCATCCCCTCATGTTCAGTGGTCTTGGGTCTTAAAGTGCGGCTTCTCGTGCACCTGTTGCTTTCTCTTACAGGCAACAGTCATCGCATCTTCCAGTGCCACCTTAATGCATTTGCACTATTGCAGTGCCTTCGGGCTTCTTTGACAGCATCATCTCTGATACGGTCATTGTTCTTATCCATCCTGGCCATCGTGTGTTTCAGGGTCACGTTTGCTGTCTGTGTGCCGTCTCTGGGTCGGACCTGCCCCGGGAGGAGGTGTGGCAATATTAGAGCTTTACAGCGTGGCGGTAAAATGTTGCCCCAGGCAGGTATTTTGGCAAAGACAGTAGGGTCTTTCCTCACAGACAGCTTTCACAGAGTTGTTGCCATTGTGTTTGGCAGGTTCCAGGAGCGATCTTCCAGCCTTCCCGGCGCAGCGGTGTGCACGGCAGTTGAGGAGGTCGACTATCGCACGTGCCTTCCGTCATATACGTGAGGCTCGTTCTCTGGGGCTCGTTTTGTCTGGGTGTTGGGCTATTTAGGTATAGATGACTGACCGTCGGCCTCATCGAGGCATCGGTTGGCATCCGGTGTGACTCTCTTTGACCGCTCGCTTGGGCTTTTCAGATGTGAGGGATGCGCCCCGAGCTGAAGGCCTACAGAAGAGGCGGAGCGTCAACCAGAGGCTGCCTGGCATCTGACGTGAGAGGCTCGGGGCAACCGGGAGCACTTGTGACTCGTCGAGGCATTTCTGGTTCTACTCCACGCAAATCCACAGGCCGAGTGGGATCCCAACACACGAGCCGACGTCGGTGAGGCAAGCGACCGCTGCATTGACACAGCGGTCTTAGAGGCATCCTGTCAAACTGTACGTTGTTGTTTTAGCATCACAGGTGACGGGCAGGCCTCCACAGTTACGTCACGGGATGCGGTTTTGTGCCATCCAGCTCTACCAGTGTCTGGGTGGGGTGAGAGGGTCGGCGGCCCTGGCTATTTCAAGACTGACGTGTGTGTTTGCTTCCTCTTCTGAAGCCACAAAGCCAGGAGGGAAGTCGGATATTTCCTCACCCGGCCGGGTGAGTTCCAAGCGTAACAGCATCTCCAGGAGGGCCTGTTCCCCTGGGATGTCTCACCCCCAAATTAACCCCCCCTGGGACAAGGGGGAGGCCAGGGGGGTTGGGCTGTGCTCCCAGGGGCTGGGGAGAAGGGTTTTGGGCCACAAACATCCAAGAATTGACCCCAAACCCTCAAAATCTTCAGCAAAACCTCAAGTTTACCAAAAGCCCTCAACAATTTTTACCCCAAACCTCAGATATTTGAACCCCAAAACCCTCAGCATTTTCACCTAAATCTCAATTTCTTTACCCAAACTGTCAAGTTCTTCACCCAAACCCTCCAAATTTTGACACCCCCCCCCCAAAAAAAAAAAAAAATCCAAATTTTGGACCCAAATCTCAAAATTCTTGACCAAAACTTCAAATTTTGGACACAAAAATCTTAATTTTTGGACCTAAATCTCCAGCTTCTACCCCCCAAAATTCACCCAAAACATGAAATTCTTGCCCCAAACTTCAAAATTTTGGCCCCAAATCCCAAATTCTGGTCCCAAATATCGAAATCCTTGACCCAAATCTGAAAAAAAAAAATCTCAAACTTTTTATTCCCAAACCGCTCCGATTCTGGACCCAAATCTGAAAATTTTGGGCCAGAAATCTCAGATTCTTGACCTTAATTCTTCAGTTTTTGACCCAAAAATGTCACATTTCTCTGCCAGACCTTAATTCTTCAGTTTTTGTCCCAAAAATGTCACGTTTCTCTGCCAGGAATATCTCTCAATCCTCAGCACTTTGGTTTGGGAGTTGCTGCCAGGTGTTTAGCACAGTCGAACAGGGATGTTGCTACAGCTGGAAAATGACACAGGGCACATTAGGACTGATCCCTGGGGAAGGAAAGCACTAATCCCAGGGCAAGAGGGGCTTTAGGGGCCACTTGGCTTCCAGCCACGGAGGGAGCACCACAGGTGTAGGTGGTATCGCCCATCCCCAGTGGAAGGTACTGGGGCTTGGTGAGCCCCAGGTGCCACAAATTGGGCTGATGGAGACAGCTCTCCCTGTTAAAAGGCAGCTAGCTGGGGTGGGGTCTGCTGGTTCCTTTGAGCTGCTGCAGAAGGCAAGAGCTGTGCTGAGGAGGGGAGGGAGCATTGCTGTAAGAAGGCAGAAGGTTCTGCAGGAGATGAGGTGAGTGGCACTGGAAGGTGGCTGGGGAGTCATGGGGAAAAGCCTGAAAAAAAAAAGGGATTTCTGGATTTTAAAGGTGAAGTTGGAAGATGGGGAGCTCTGTGCTCTTGGTAAGTGCCCTGCTGAAAGTGTGGGGATGTCCCACGTGGGTAGGGGATGCTTGTGAGTCCCCTTTGGGAAGGTTTCAGGCCAGCTATGTCTTTTAGTCCTGGCTCCTTTGGTTTGGAAGCTATTGCTGGATGTTTGGCATGTTTGGCAGCAAATGCTGCTCTGGATGAGAAAAACACTTTTGCAGGTGTATTTTAGGTTCCCTGGCAAAGGAAAGCTCAGAGCCCCAGGGCAAATAGTCCCCACTCGAAGGTACTGGGCTGAAGCTGAGTGCTGGGGCTTGATGAACCCCAGGTGCCAAAAATTGGGCTGATGGAGACAGCTCTCCCTGTTAAAAGGCAGCTAGCTGGGGTGGGGTCTGCTGGTCCCTTTGGGTTTCTCCTGGGCTGCTGCAGAAGATGAGGGCTGAGCTGAGGGGGGAGTGTTGAAGGCAGAAGGCACGCCGAGAGGTAAGGTGAGCAGGTCTGGATGGTGGCTGAGGAGTCATGTGGACAGGCTCAAAAAGGGGATTTATGCCTTTTAAAGGTTAAGATGGAAGGTGGGGAGGTTTGTGCCCTTGGCAGTTGCCTCGACTGGAGTGTGGAGATATCCCATGTCAATGGGGCTGCTTGTGGGCTCCTTGGGGAGGTTTCAGGCCAGGTATGTCTTTCAGTCCTGGCTCCTTTGGTTTGGGAGCTACTGCTGGGTATTTTTCTTGGTGGGGCTTATATTTTTTCTAGGGTCATTATGTGTTAGGAATACATGTGTCTCATCTCTATTTTCTATGGAAATTTGTTAGAGTGATTTGTGAGTGTACTACAGTACTTCCTGTGGTTCTTGTGCAGACATATCCTTTAGGTGGGACTGCTTAGGGATGCAGTTGTTCCTTGTTCTTTGGTATTATCTGGAAGGCTTTCCTGTTGAAGTCGCGTGCTAGACTCCATCTCACTCAGATGAAAGATCAGTTATGTAGGTTTTTCTCTTGCTTTCTGCAAGTCTAAAATACACGATTTCCCAACAGCAGCATTTTTATAGTGTTTACTCAGTATTTTCTCTATGAGGTTTAGCACTCTCTTTAGGGATTTTTATCCATCTTTTAGTAAATGTATGGTGGTTTATGTTCCTGTTTTAATCATCAATGTAAAGATTCAGCACAGTAGAGAGTGTTTTCAGCAAGAATCCCTTTCTCCATTCAGCATTCATTCTCTGATAAACAACTCGGGTCAGAAGAGCCACACCTGCTGCTCCAGCTGCTTTTAATCCTTCTGCAGGCAGCATCCTCCCCTTTCCAGGCCACAGGGGGAAGGGTGGTGGGTGGGCTCTGGTTTATATAAGGGTCTCGTCTTGCTTTTGGCAGCTCATTCTGCTTTGTGTCTCCTGTTGTACCGTTCTAGCTTTCATTCTGCCATTGAAGCATTTGAGTTGCTGCTGTCATCTTGGTTCACGCGTCTCAGGTAAGCGTTTTGCAACTGGCTGAGTGTGACCAGGGTCTACCTAGTCAAGAGTACTTATTGACATAGCTTTTTGTGTGTTTTGTGTTGCCTTTTCAGGGCCTTTGAAGGCAACTCAATCCTATATAGTTGGCTGTTGATTTTTTGCTTCTGGGTGCATAGCATTTCACCAGCGTTCCTGACTTTGCACAAGGTAGACCATTGGGCTTTTTCCACCAGCTTTGCTCTTTAAACTGTAAGCTGTTAGCACCGCTTCTGTTACTATGATACTGAAAATGAGCTTATCTAGCTAGGGTTTGAGTAAGCTTCTTGCTTGCATAGAGACTGTTAGCATTTCCTAATAAAGTAATGGGTATGAAAGTCAACTATCTTCCAGGTTGCGGTCTTTATCACGGAGGCTGAAGAATAATGTGGCAACTCCAGGAACATCCCATTTGACCTACAGAGGCGTGCGCTGTGTTCCTTGAGGACGGAGATGGATCCCCAGCAGTCTGAGAGCTAAGGGAAGTGACCAGGGCTGGGGAGGGAGCAGGGGAAGAGAAGATGTTTTAGTCATAGAGCTTCCGTGCTTCACCTCCATAGGCAGCATCGCTCTACAGCATCTCTTGTCTGGGAGCTCTTTTCACTGAGAGATTTTTCCGACCTTGGAGTCGTGTTGTCTGCAGTGGTCTGTGTAGCCTCGTTCTGTGTACGTGTCTGGTGTGGAGCTGCTCTGCCCGGGGCCGTAGAGTTGGGGTGAGTCGGCATAGCAATAAGAGCGCAGGGTCAGCATGTAGCTGAACCACCTCCCCACACCCCCCCCCCCCACCCCAACCCTCCCACCCATATGAACTGGATGGTCTCTCAATGTCGTTTGTCTGATTAATTGGTTTGCAGCGTTCGTTTGTTCGTATGTGCTATAAGTTCAGGGCTGTGTTTGTCCACTGAGAGCAAGGCTGGTTACTTAGCAAAAATGAATTTTATATAGTGAACATTGAAAAAGGGCAGCTCATATTAAAAGTTAACCTGGAAAACAATGATCAATAGCTGCTTACTTGAGAAAAAAATTGGCCACATACATGATTAAATACGGGAGCAACTGACTAAGAGTCATATGAAGCCTTCCACAAGTTTGTGGAACAAGCAAAAAATTTTTTTTTAAAAAAGATTGGGTTTTTTCTTTTCAAAAGGTGTCACTGGGTACGCTCCCACAAGGCAGAAAAAATTCAGCAACTATGTGCCTGGCTTATGTAGCCTGGGCGTTTGCTCCAGTACAGAAAACACATCCTGATATGGTTGCTATATTGATTGTGGGAAAAAACTTGGACGGTGAAAGTTTGATTCATGAGTTAACAGTGCATTTGAAAAGCAAGGGGTTACAGATTACTCCATAGAAAAATTCAAAATAAGCCAGTGTGAAAATATTCGGACTGACAAATTGATAAAAGTACTGTAACACCTCAGAGGATCGCAATCAAAACTGGGGTTGGCATGTTAAATGATGTTCAAAAATTACTTAGAAATGTTAAGTGGATTAGATCAATGTGTGGTATTATGCATCAGTATTCTGTTACTCAGACTCACAGCCACACTGAGCTAACTGACTACATCTAGGTCTAGCAGGGAGAAATCAGAGAGCAGACAGGCTGGTTGCACCGGCCGGGGCTGCTCTCTCAGCAGACAGCTTTGCAGGAGCTCAGAAATTACATGAAACTTTGTTTACCAATCTGCTAAAGTGCTTTAACAACAATACCACTTGTTGGTTGCTGAAACTAAAAAACTTGTACAATACAAAGCCATGGCAGAACATATGAATCAAACTCTCAAGCGTTTGCTTCACAAACAATAAGGGGGAGAGAAGGACATCTCTCCAGCTGATTGATTAAACGAGGCTCTGTATGTTTTGAACCGAAAAGTTCATGTTAGATGTTAGTGAAATGAAGTTACAGGTACTAACTTGGGAAAGGAGATCTGCCTATGTCATTACAGATATGGGAACCAAGCAGATAAAGCTGTGGATCCAGAAGAAATCAAGCTTGCATGAACCAGGACGGGATCCTGATCACAGTAACTGAAGTCAAGTGTTCCAAGTGCAGCCACAATGGACAATGAGTTTTGCTGCGGGACATTTTGAATACTCTTAAATATGTGTGTGTTAGTGGTAAATAAAAATTAGAGAAACAGTGATTTCTGCACAGCCTAAGGTCACAGGCTGCAATCGGTGCCTGCACAGAAACGTGTAGCTGAAGTTATCTGCACTTCTGACATTCCTGATTGGCAAAGCAAACAGGTACAACAGCAAAGGTATCGAGGCACTTAGCTACAGATGTGGATTCTGTGAAACATGCAGCAGCTGATTTGTGCTGCTGGCTCGCAGACATAATTGTGAAAGTTTTGGAAGGTATGTGCTGCAGGAATCTGGCTGACCGCTCTCAGTCGATTCATGTGAGCATTCAGAAATTAAGAGATGGAACAGAATTGGTTTCATGAGTGGGAAATTTCAGGATGGATATTGTCAATGGTCAAATTTGGATTATTGGATTTGGCAATTCGGTACTTGTCTTAGATTTACTGCCGTGCTTGTTGAGCTTTCTGCAAAGGGCCCTTGCAGAAACCTCTAAAAGCAGTTTTGTGGCGCAGATACAAAAAGAGAAAAATTTGTCAAGGGGGACAGCAGGCCTGCTAGCAGCCTGGCTCTCCTCGCAACAACACAGACTCTGACAGTATCCTTGAAATTCCCATGAAACAACAAAATTACTCACGCTGAGAAGTTTTGGTAATCACTTTTTCAAAGCGTAGCGGCCTTGAAAGCAGGTGTACAGACTCCCTTAAATCAAGGAGCTGTGAGAAAGTATTTGGAAGTAAAATGAACTTGTCATCAACCAGCCATAATGAGATGGCCACAGCACAGCAGGCGTGCAGATAACTTTTAGACATTAAAGGTAAACTAACAATGTTTGGCTATAAGGTATGCTTATCAAAACTCGTTATAATTACTAATTAATCACTTTGGTGTGAACAGTGTGTTAAGCTCTTGGGGAATAACAGGTTGGCTTAGTGACTTGGTTAAGGAAGGTATACGATGGCTGTTGATTATTATAGTTGCTGTTATAGTAGTAGGCACTTTGTTAGCTTATACCCTGCAAGGCAAGGTTACTGCTCTTGTTGCTCAGAAGAAAAAAGGGGGAATTGTTGGAGTACGTGCACGTAGGCACGAAGTGCAGACTAAAGCAGAGCAGAAGAAGCACGGCACGACCAATCAGGATCAAGGTCGAGACGACCTTAAACGAAGACAGCCCTCAGAAGAAGCAAGTGAATCAGGGAAAAACAGGTTGAAGGAACTGCAAGAATGAAAACAAGAGGCAGGCTTATGATGATCTAACCCTTAACAAATAACCAATAATAGATTGACTCATGGGCATATGTTAGCCACAAAGTATAAAAGGAGCTAACTTAGAACTAATAAAGGAAGCAGCTTTTATCGCTCACATTGAGCAGGCTTGCTTCTTCCCCCGCCGGCAGGAAACGGTTTCAGGCAGTCTCTTGGCATGTGGCTCTTTGCTTTGTCCCTTGCAGGCTGCACAAGCAGCGTCCTTGGGGCGTAGCCACACGTCTGAACGCACTGAGAGGCTGAGGCGGTCGTCGTCCGTGTTGGTGCCTAATTCCAAAGCAGTACATGGCAGGTAGGTGGAGCGTTTGGCTCTGTTTTTGCAGTCACCTTGCGCTGTGAGCCTCTGTATTAGACTTGTCTTGCGCCGTATGCCTGGGATTTTGGGTGGTGTGGGTGATAGCTTGCTTTTCTTTTGTTTAGCTCAAATGGAGGGCACTATGGAAAACACCTCTCGGAACACATTTTAATAAGCAGTGGGAACAGGTTATGAATATGTAAATATTTGAGAGGTAAGCTAATAAATAGGGATCCTGGTACGGAATAGAACCCAGAAGAGCTGCCACGTAAACGTGCGCGTCTGCAGCGGAGCAATCCTCCCCTGGGCACCCAGCGCTGAACCGCGAACAACTAACAACAAATGGATTTCCCCACATGATGCCGAGTTGCTTTGGACCGGTGGAATGCTGCTGCTCTATGGTGGTAGGTATTGCAATCGTGCTCACTCCCGCGGTAGCTCTTAGGCGTGGGCTTGTGTTCTTCTTCGCTCTCTCTTTTCCCCAATTTTTCTTTCTTTCTTTCCCACAGTCTCTTGCATGCTGCTTGTCAGCCAAATACAGTGACTGAAACCTTGACTCCGTTTGGAGTCTTCACTCTGCTGTGACCAGGTCTTTGCAATCCTCAGGAACAAAGCACCTAATTGGACCTCCCACAGGGGTTAAGCCCAGCCGCCCCCAGCCACCCAGAGTGATCTGAGGTCGGTTGGAACGCAAGGGGGTTTAACCTGTGCCAAATTAGTCTCTCTGGTTGTGGGCTGTGAGAGCCATGTCCCTCTGGATCAGCCTTCCCTTATGCCATTGGAGAGCTCACTGCTTTCCTAGAGGTTCCCAGAGCACTGTGGGTTTTTCTCTAGCCTGTTTGGAGGTCACAGCAGGCCGCTTATGGACTCCAAGCATTAGCCCTTTATTTCAGGGGCCTGTAGATGATGGAAGAGTTTGTTAGAAGACGGAACCTAGCAGCTGTCTGCAAAATACGTGGTATGCCTGGCAAGCGCAGTTTCTGGGGAACTGTGCCAACCGGGAAGAGGGAAGGAAGGGAAATAAACAATGAATGAAGTTGAGCCTGGGAGGAAGGGAGGCTTCCTGCGGAGACCTTTGGAATTGGCCAACTGTCCGCCTGCATCCAGGTGACTCACTCTATGATCTTTGCAGATGCACGAGCGGCGCGCCATGAGGAGAGCCGGTCAGGACAAGTTTCTCAAGGTAACATGTAACCGGTGGCTGTCTGACCAGCTTATCCCTTTTGGTCTGTCATTTGTTTTTGAAGTCACAAAATGCCGAGCAAAGCTGGATGGCAGCATGTCAACATGTGACCTCGGCCAGGTGAGTTGAGACTAGCGGGCTCAAGCAGAGATGACTTTTTCAGGTGCGACAGTGTCTGTGAAGTTCAAACAGTCTCTTTTGCTTTCCAGGAGGTACCTGACGCTTGACACCACAACAAAGCGTCCCAGTAAGCAGACATCCGGTAGACATCTTCTGCTGTCAAGAAGGGATTGTAGATCCCCGGACTCCTGCAAGCTAAGTAGAAGGAGCCGGAGGAGAGGGCGAGAAAGGGAGGGGTTGGGGAGAGGCTGGATAAGGCTGTACAGGGAGGAGCGGGTCGTTTGGCAGCACGATGCCAGGGTGTGCTGGGCAGGGCAGCTCCAGCCCTTGTCTGTCTTGATGCTTGTCGTTTGTGTGTCTTCTGTGTCTTAGTCCTTCTCTGGATGTCAGCATCCTCTTTGTGCTCAAAGGTGCCCAGTGTGCCTCTCGGGCGCGGTCTCTAGGGTCTTGAATGCCCACGCTCGTTCACCAGCATAGCAGCCGCGGAGCTGCTCTTGATTTGCCTAGCAAGGTCATGGCAGGGTTTGTCCTCACGTCTCGGAAGTTTCCAGTCGGTCTTCTCTTGTGGCGTCATTGCGGGCTCTGTCTGGAGCCCGCTCTTCGGTCACTCGTTTTCACAGCCGGAGGCTTTTTCCGTGCATCTTTCCATCGTTAGGTCTTGAAGGCGGGCTTCTTGTGCATCCATCGTCACTGCTTTGGAACGGCTCATTGGAAGGACTTACTGTCAGTCCCCTCTCTTTGGGGGCTGCCATAGAGCTTCCTCTCATCCGCCCCTTCGTGGCGTTGTTTGACGGTGTCTCCTGTCTTGCTGACAGTTTTCGGTCCTCTTGGAGTCCCATCATCCGCAGGGTTCTGCGTTGCGTCATTCTGTGTGCGTGTTTGGCACGGAGCTGCTCTGCCCGGGGTTGTGGAGTCGGGGTGATGGGGCATAGCCGCAGGAGTCCAGGGTTAGCGTGTGGGATTCTGCCCGGGAGGGTTCGGCGAAGGTGGTACCGTCAGCAGGGTGTGCGGATATTCCTGCCCATCCTGTTCCTGGGAGATGGTGGGAGCTGCTAGGTGGGGCCCTTCAGCGTTGGGAAAAGCAGATGGAACTTTGCAGGGGTGTAAGCTGTGCTGCTCTGAGGTATGCCTGGTTTTTTACTGTTTGAGTCTTAAGGGCTGCCTGCAGTTAGACCGCAGAGAGGGTTCCTAAATGGAAGTGAGAGATCCGCAATGGTGCAGCGATGAGTCGGTATCGGGGTGACGTGCTCACTAAACTGTTGGGTTTTTCAGACAGGGCCAGATGCAATGTGTACCGAGGCAGCGACGGAGGAGTCGGGAGGAGCACCCGAGGGAGGTAGGTCCGCCGGTGGTGTTGGTGTGATGAAGTGGTCGGCGGCTCGGTGCCACGTTTAAGGTTTGTTTGTGTGTGCTGTTTCTCTTTTGAAGGCGCAACGCGAGGAGGAGAGCGGGCTGTTTCCAGGGTAGGCGACTCGGGCCAGGCGAGCCATTCCTCACGGGCTGGTGTTGCATTGCAGGTGAGTTCTAGGCATCCCTTGTTTGTTTTCCAGCCCAGGCAGGAACCTCGGCGCGGGCACCTATAACTGGCGGGGACTGTGAGCGGTCGGTGAAGGGAAGGGAATGGGAGATGGGAAACGGCTTCAGGCAGTTTCTTGGAACGTTGCTCTTTGCTTTGTCCCTTGCAGGCTCCACAGGCAGCATCGTTGGGGCGTAGCCACACGTCTGAACGCACTGAGAAGCTGAGGCGGTCGACGTCCGTGTTGGTGCCTAATTCCAAAGCAGTACATGGAAGGTAGGTGGAGCGTTTGGCTCTGTTTTTGCAGTCACCTTGCGCTGTGAGCCTCTGTATTAGACTTGTCTTGCGCCGCATGCCTGTGTAACAAGCTTGCCTTGCGCCGTGTGCCTGGGATTTTGGGTGGTGTGGGTGATAGCTTGATTTTATTTTGTTTAGCTCAAATGGAGGGCACTATGGAAAACACCTCTCGGAACAAATTTAATCAGTAGTGGGAACAGGTTATGAATATGTAAATATGTGCGAAGTAACCTAATAGATAGGGGTCCTGGAACGGAATGGAACTACGATGAGCTGCCAGAAAAATGTGCGCGTCTGCAGCGGAGCAATCCTCCCCTGGGAACCCAGCGCTGAACCGCAAACAACAAACAACAAATGGAATTCCCCACATGATGCCGAGTTGCTTTGGACCGGTGGAGTGCTGCGGCTCTATGGTGGTAGGTATTGCAATCGCGCTCAATCCCGCACAGGCGCTCAAGCGCTCTCTCTATACCGCACTGTTTTCTTCCTTTTCCCCTTTCACTTGCGCGCTGCTTGTAGGTCAAATGCAGGGCCTCCGTTTGGAGTCACACGTCTGAACGCACTGAGAGGCTGAGGCGGTCGTCGTCCGTGTTGGTGCCTAATTCCAAAGCAGTACATGGCAGGTAGGTGGAGCGTTTGGCTCTGTTTTTGCAGTCACCTTGCACTGTGAGCCTCTGTATTAGACTTGTCTTGCGCCGTATGCCTGTGTAACAAGCTTGCCTTGCGCCGTGTGCCTGGGATTTTGGGTGGTGTGGGTGATAGCTTGCTTTTCTTCTGTTTAGCTCAAATGGAGGGCACTATGGAAAACACCTCTCGGAACACATTTTAATAAGCAGTGGGAACAGGTTATGAATATGTAAATATTTGAGAGGTAAGCTAATAGATAGGGATCCTGGTACGGAATAGAACCCAGAAGAGCTGCCAGAAAAATGTGCGCGTCTGCAGCGGAGCAATCAGCCCCTGGCCACCCAGCGCTGAACCGCGAACAACTAACAACAAATGGAATTCTCCACATGATGCCAAGTTGCTTTGGACCAGTTGAGTGCTGCAGCTCTATGGTGGTAGGTATTGCAATCGCGCTCACTCCCGCGCTAGCGCTCAAGCGCTCTCTCTTTACTGCACTGTTTTCTTCCTTTTCCCCTTTCACTTGCGCGCTGCTTGTAGGTCAAATGCAGGGCCTCCGTTTGGAGTCTTCACTCTGGTCCTGAGGATTGCCAAGACCTGCTCGAAACAAAGCCCCGAACTGGACATCCCACAGGGGTTAAGCCCAGCCACCCCCAGCCACCCAGAGCGATCTGAGGTCGGTTGGAACGCAAGGGGGTTTAACCTCTGCCAAATTAGTCTCTCTGGTTTTGGATTGAGAGAAATGTGTGCTTCTGGATCGAGCTTGCCTTGGGCAATGTTCATGGATGATAAGGTAGTGTAATGCATGTCGCGTGCCTCTGTAGCGGTGGCGAGTAATGGATCGCGTGCCTCTGTATTGGTCATGTCTTGCGCCGCGTGCTTGGGGTTTTGGGTGGTGTGGGAGAAAGCTTGCTTTTCTCTTTAGCTCAAAGGGACGGCCTATAGAAAACACCTCTTAGAACACATTTTAATCAGTAGTGGGAACACGTTATGAATATGTAAATATGTGCGAAGTAACCTAATAGATAGGGGTCCTGGAACGGAATGGAACTACGAAGAGCTGCCAGAAAAATGTGCGCGTCTGCAGCGGAGCAATCCTCCCCTGGGCACCCAGCGCTGAACCGCGAACAACTAACAACAAAGGGAATTCCCCACATGATGCCAAGTTGCTTTGGACCGGTGGAGTGCTGCAGCTCTATGGTGGTAGGTATTGCAATCGCGCTCACTCCCGCGCTAGCGCTCAAGCGCTCTCTTTACCGCACTGTTTTCTTCCTTTTCCCCTTTCACTTGCGCGCTGCTTGTAGGTCAAATGCAGGGCCTCTGTTTGGAGTCTTCACTCTGGTCCTGAGGATTGCCAAGACCTGCTCGAAACAAAGCCCCCAACTGGACATCCCACAGGGGTTAAGCCCAGCCGCCCCCAGCCACCCAGAGCGATCTGAGGTCGGTTGGAACGCAAGGGGGTTTAACCTCTGCCAAATTAGTCTCTCTGGTTTTGGATTGAGAGAAATGTGTGCTTCTGGATCGAGCTTGCCTTGGGCAATGTTCATGGATGATAAGTTAGTGTAATGCATGTCGCGTGCCTCTGTAGCGGTGGCGAGTAATGGATCGCGTGCCTCTGTATTGGTCATGTCTTGCGCCGCGTGCTTGGGGTTTTGGGTGGTGTGGGAGAAAGCTTGCTTTTCTCTTTAGCTCAAATGGACGGCCTATAGAAAACACCTCTTAGAACACATTTTAATCAGTAGTGGGAACACGTTATGAATATGTAAATATGTGCGAAGTAACCTAATAGATAGGGGTCCTGGAACGGAATGGAACTACGAAGAGCTGCCAGAAAAATGTGCGCGTCTGCAGCGGAGCAATCCTCCCCTGGGCACCCAGCGCTGAACCGCGAACAACTAACAACAAAGGGAATTCCCCACATGATGCCAAGTTGCTTTGGACCGGTGGAGTGCTGTAGCTCTATGGTGGTAGGTATTGCAATCGCGCTCACTCCCGCGCTAGCGCTCAAGCGCTCTCTCTTTACCGCACTGTTTTCTTCCTTTTCCCCTTTCACTTGCGCGCTGCTTGTAGGTCAAATGCAGGGCCTCCGTTTGGAGTCTTCACTCTGGTCCTGAGGATTGCCAAGACCTGCTCGAAACAAAGCCCCCAACTGGACATCCCACAGGGGTTAAGCCCAGCCGCCCCCAGCCTCCCAGAGCGATCTGAGGTCGGTTGGAACGCAAGGGGGTTTAACCTCTGCCAAATTAGTCTCTCTGGTTTTGGATTGAGAGAAATGTGTGCTTCTGGATCAAGCTTGCCTTGGGCAATGTTCATGGATGATAAGGTAGTGTAATGCATGTCGCGTGCCTCTGTATCGGGGTGGAGTGTTGGAGAATGGCTGACAGACAATGGTCATGGAGATATAGCTGAGCTGCATACGCATACATAAGGAACTGTTTATGTGCACACAGGCTTCACAAACAATAAGGGGGAGAGAAGGACATCTCTCCAGCTGATTGATTAAACGAGGCTCTGTATGTTTTGAACGGAAAAGTTCATGTTAGATGTTAGTGAAATGAAGTTACAGGTACTAACTTGGGAAAGGAGATCTGCCTATGTCATTACAGATATGGGAACCAAGCCGATAAAGCTGTGGATCCAGAAGAAATCAAGCTTGCATGAACCAGGACGGGATCCTGATCACAGTAACTGAAGTCAAGTGTTCCAAGTGCAGCCACAATGGACAATGAGTTTTGCTGCGGGACATTTTGAATACTCTTTTAAATATGAGTGTGTTAGTGGTAAATAAAAATTAGAGAAACAGTGATTTCTGCACAGCCTAAGGTCACAGGCTGCAATCGGTGCCTGCACGGAAACGTGAAGCTGAAGTTATCTGCACTTCTGACATTCCTGATTGGCAAAGCAAACAGGTACAACAGCAAAGGTATCGAGGCACTTAGCTACAGATGCGGATTCTGTGAAACATGCAGCAGCTGATTTGTGCTGCTGGCTCGCAGACATAATTGTGAAAGTTTTGGAAGGTATGTGCTGCAGGAATCTGGCTGACCGCTCTCAGTCGATTCATGTGAGCATTCAGAAATTAAGAGATGGAACAGAATTGGTTTCATGAGTGGGAAATTTCAGGATGGATATTGTCAATGGTCAAATTTGGATTATTGGATTTGACAATTCGGTACTTATCTTACATTTACTGCCGTGCTTGTTGAGCTTTCTGCAAAGGGCCCTTGCAGAAACCTCTAAAAGCAGTTTTGTGGCGCAGATACAAAAAGGGAAAAGTTTGTCAAGGGGGACAGCAGGCCTGCTAGCAGCCTGGCTCTCCTCGCAACAACACAGACTCTGACAGTATCCTTGAAATTCCCATGAAACAACAAAATTACTCACGCTGAGAAGTTTTGGTAATCACTTTTTCAAAGCGTAGCGGCCTTGAAAGCAGGTGTACAGACTCCCTTAAATCAAGGAGCTGTGAGAAAGTATTTGGAAGTAAGTGAACATGTCATCAACCAGCCATAATGAGATGGCCACAGCACAGCAGGCGTGCAGATAACTTTTAGACATTAAAGGTAAACTAACAATGTTTGGCTATAAGGTATGCTTATCAAAACTCGTTATAATTACTAATTAATCACTTTGGTGTGAACAGTGTGTGTAACCAATTAGCAGTTTTTAGATTGCCACATTTTATAGTATGGCTTTTCGTTTATGGGATAGATGGGCTGGTTACCTTCCTGTATCACCTCAGGAACCGCAGGAGTTGGTTCCAGTGTTTAATGGGAGGTTAGACGGTTGGTTAAGCTCTTGGGGAATAACAGGTTGGCTTAGTGACTTGGTTAAGGAAGGTATACGATGGCTGTTGATTATTATAGTTGCTGTTATAGTAGTAGGCACTTTGTTAGCTTATACCCTGCAAGGCAAGGTTACTGCTCTTGTTGCTCAGAAGAAAAAAGGGGGAATTGTTGGAGTACGTGCACGTAGGCACGAAGTGCAGACTAAAGCAGAGCAGAAGAAGCACGGCACGACCAATCAGGATCAAGGTCGAGACGACCTTAAACGAAGACAGCCCTCAGAAGAAGCAAGTGAATCAGGGAAAAACAGGATGAAGGAACTGCAAGAATGAAAACAAGAGGCAGGCTTATGATGATCTAACCCTTAACAAATAACCAATAATAGATTGACTTATGGGCATATGTTAGCCACAAAGTATAAAAGCAGCTAACTTAGAACTAACAAAGGAAGTTGCTTTTATCGCTCACATTGAGCAGGCTTGCTTCTTCCCCCGCCGGCAGGAAACGGCTTCAGGCAGTCTCTTGGCACGTGGCTCTTTGCTTTGTCCCTTGCAGGCTGCACAAGCAGCGTCCTTGGGGCGTAGCCACACGTCTGAACGCACTGAGAGGCTGAGGCGGTCGTCGTCCGTGTTGGTGCCTAATTCCAAAGCAGTACATGGCAGGTAGGTGGAGCGTTTGGCTCTGTTTTTGCAGTCACCTTGCGCTGTGAGCCTCTGTATTAGACTTGTCATGCGCCGCATGCCTCTGTATCGGGGTGGAGTAATGGACAGCGTGCCTCTGTATTAGACTTGCCTTGCGCCGTGTGCCTGGGATTTTGGGTGGTGTGGGTGATAGCTTGCTTTTCTTCTGTTTAGCTCAAATGGAGTGCACTAAGGAAAACACCTCTCGGAACACATTGTAATAAGCAGTGGGAACAGGTTATGAATATGTAAATATTTGAGAGGTAACCTAATAGATAGGGATCCTGGTACGGAATAGAACCCAGAAGAGCTGCCACGTAAACATGCGCGTCTGCAGCGGAGCAATCCTCCCCTGGGCACCCAGCGCTGAACCGCGAACAACTAACAACAAAGGGAATTCCCCACATGATGCCAAGTTGCTTTGGACTGGTGGAATGCTGCAGCTCTATGGTGGTAGGTATTGCAATCGCGCTCACTTTCGCAGTACCTCTTAAGCGCTCTCTCTTTACCGCACTGTTTTCTTCCTTTTCCCCTTTCACTTGCGCGCTGCTTGTAGGTCAAATGCAGGGCCTCCGTTTGGAGTCTTCACTCTGGTCCTGAGGATTGCCAAGACCTGCTCGAAACAAAGCCCCGAACTGGACATCCCACAGGGGTTAAGCCCAGCCGCCCCCAGCCACCCAGAGCGATCTGAGGTCGGTTGGAACGCAAGGGGGTTTAACCTCTGCCAAATTAGTCTCTCTGGTTTTGGATTGAGAGAAATGTGTGCTTCTGGATCGAGCTTGCCTTGGGCAATGTTCATGGATGATAAGGTAGTATAATGCATGTCGCGTGCCTCTGTATCGGGGTGGAGTGTTGGAGAATGGCTGACAGACAATGGTCATGGAGATATAGCTGAGCTGCATACGCATACATAAGGAACTGTTTATGTGCACACAGGCTTCACAAACAATAAGGGGGAGAGAAGGACATCTCTCCAGCTGATTGATTAAACGAGGCTCTGTATGTTTTGAACGGAAAAGTTCATGTTAGATGTTAGTGAAATGAAGTTACAGGTACTAACTTGGGAAAGGAGATCTGCCTATGTCATTACAGATATGGGAACCAAGCCGATAAAGCTGTGGATCCAGAAGAAATCAAGCTTGCATGAACCAGGACGGGATCCTGATCACAGTAACTGAAGTCAAGTGTTCCAAGTGCAGCCACAATGGACAATGAGTTTTGCTGCGGGACATTTTGAATACTCTTTTAAATATGAGTGTGTTAGTGGTAAATAAAAATTAGAGAAACAGTGATTTCTGCACAGCCTAAGGTCACAGGCTGCAATCGGTGCCTGCACGGAAACGTGAAGCTGAAGTTATCTGCACTTCTGACATTCCTGATTGGCAAAGCAAACAGGTACAACAGCAAAGGTATCGAGGCACTTAGCTACAGATGCGGATTCTGTGAAACATGCAGCAGCTGATTTGTGCTGCTGGCTCGCAGACATAATTGTGAAAGTTTTGGAAGGTATGTGCTGCAGGAATCTGGCTGACCGCTCTCAGTCGATTCATGTGAGCATTCAGAAATTAAGAGATGGAACAGAATTGGTTTCATGAGTGGGAAATTTCAGGATGGATATTGTCAATGGTCAAATTTGGATTATTGGATTTGACAATTCGGTACTTATCTTACATTTACTGCCATGCTTGTTGAGCTTTCTGCAAAGGGCCCTTGCAGAAACCTCTAAAAGCAGTTTTGTGGCGCAGATACAAAAAGGGAAAAGTTTGTCAAGGGGGACAGCAGGCCTGCTAGCAGCCTGGCTCTCCTCGCAACAACACAGACTCTGACAGTATCCTTGAAATTCCCATGAAACAACAAAATTACTCACGCTGAGAAGTTTTGGTAATCACTTTTTCAAAGCGTAGCGGCCTTGAAAGCAGGTGTACAGACTCCCTTAAATCAAGGAGCTGTGAGAAAGTATTTGGAAGTAAGTGAACATGTCATCAACCAGCCATAATGAGATGGCCACAGCACAGCAGGCGTGCAGATAACTTTTAGACATTAAAGGTAAACTAACAATGTTTGGCTATAAGGTATGCTTATCAAAACTCGTTATAATTACTAATTAATCACTTTGGTGTGAACAGTGTGTGTAACCAATTAGCAGTTTTTAGATTGCCACATTTTATAGTATGGCTTTTCGTTTATGGGATAGATGGGCTGGTTACCTTCCTGTATCACCTCAGGAACCGCAGGAGTTGGTTCCAGTGTTTAATGGGAGGTTAGACGGTTGGTTAAGCTCTTGGGGAATAACAGGTTGGCTTAGTGACTTGGTTAAGGAAGGTATACGATGGCTGTTGATTATTATAGTTGCTGTTATAGTAGTAGGCACTTTGTTAGCTTATACCCTGCAAGGCAAGGTTACTGCTCTTGTTGCTCAGAAGAAAAAAGGGGGAATTGTTGGAGTACGTGCACGTAGGCACGAAGTGCAGACTAAAGCAGAGCAGAAGAAGCACGGCACGACCAATCAGGATCAAGGTCGAGACGACCTTAAACGAAGACAGCCCTCAGAAGAAGCAAGTGAATCAGGGAAAAACAGGTTGAAGGAACTGCAAGAATGAAAACAAGAGGCAGGCTTATGATGATATAACCCTTAACAAATAACCAATCATAGATTGACTTATGGGCATATGTTAGCCACAAAGTATAAAAGCAGCTAACTTAGAAATAATAAAGGAAGTTGCTTTTATCGCTCACATTGAGCAGGCTTGCTTCTTCCCCCGCCGGCAGGAAACGGTTTCAGGCAGTCTCTTGGCACGTTGCTCTTTGCTTTGTCCCTTGCAGGCTGCACAAGCAGCGTCCTTGGGGCGTAGCCACACGTCTGAACGCACTGAGAGGCTGAGGCGGTCGTCGTCCGTGTTGGTGCCTAATTCCAAAGCAGTACATGGCAGGTAGGTGGAGCGTTTGGCTCTGTTTTTGCAGTCACCTTGCGCTGTGAGCCTCTGTATTAGACTTGTCATGCGCCGCATGCCTCTGTATCGGGGTGGAGTAATGGACAGCGTGCCTCTGTATTAGACTTGCCTTGCGCCGTGTGCCTGGGATTTTGGGTGGTGTGGGTGATAGCTTGCTTTTCTTCTGTTTAGCTCAAATGGAGTGCACTAAGGAAAACACCTCTCGGAACACATTTTAATAAGCAGTAGGAACAGGTTATGAATATGTAAATATTTGAGAGGTAAGCTAATAAATAGGGATCCTGGTACGGAATAGAACCCAGAAGAGCTGCCACGTAAACATGCGCGTCTGCAGCGGAGCAATCCTCCCCTGGGCACCCAGCGCTGAACCGCGAACAACTAACAACAAAGGGAATTCCCCACATGATGCCAAGTTGCTTTGGACTGGTGGAGTGCTGCGGCTCTATGGTGGTAGGTATTGCAATCGCGCTCAATCCCGCGCTAGCGCTCAAGCGCTCTCTCTTTACCGCACTGTTTTCTTCCTTTTCCCCTTTCACTTGCGCGCTGCTTGTAGGTCCAATGCAGGGCCTCCGTTTGGAGTATTCACTCTGGTCCTGAGGATTGCCAAGACCTGCTCGAAACAAAGCCCCGAACTGGACATCCCACAGGGGTTAAGCCCAGCCGCCCCCAGCCACCCAGAGCGATCTGAGGTCGGTTGGAACGCAAGGGGGTTTAACCTCTGCCAAATTAGTCTCTCTGGTTTTGGATTGAGAGAAATGTGTGCTTCTGGATCGAGCTTGCCTTGGGTAATGTTCATGGATGATAAGTTAGTGTAATGCATGTCGCGTGCCTCTGTAGCGGTGGCGAGTAATGGATCGCGTGCTCTGTATTGGTCATGTCTTGCGCCGCGTGCTTGGGGTTTTGGGTGGTGTGGGAGAAAGCTTGCTTTTCTCTTTAGCTCAAATGGACGGCCTATAGAAAACACCTCTTAGAACACATTTTAATCAGTAGTGGGAACACGTTATGAATATGTAAATATGTGCGAAGTAACCTAATAGATAGGGGTCCTGGAACGGAATGGAACTACGAAGAGCTGCCAGAAAAATGTGTGCGTCTGCAGCGGAGCAATCCTCCCCTGGGCACCCAGTGCTGAACCGCGAACAACTAACAACAAAGGGAATTCCCCACATGATGCCAAGTTGCTTTGGACCGGTGGAATGCTGCAGCTCTATGGTGGTAGGTATTGCAATCGCGCTCACTTTCGCAGTACCTCTTAAGCGCTCTCTCTTTACCGCACTGTTTTCTTCCTTTTCCCCTTTCACTTGCGCGCTGCTTGTAGGTCAAATGCAGGGCCTCCGTTTGGAGTCTTCACTCTGGTCCTGAGGATTGCCAAGACCTGCTCGAAACAAAGCCCCCAACTGGACATCCCACAGGGGTTAAGCCCAGCCGCCCCCAGCCTCCCAGAGCGATCTGAGGTCGGTTGGAACGCAAGGGGGTTTAACCTCTGCCAAATTAGTCTCTCTGGTTTTGGATTGAGAGAAATGTGTGCTTCTGGATCGAGCTTGCCTTGGGCAATGTTCATGGATGATAAGGTAGTGTAATGCATGTCGCGTGCCTCTGTAGCGGTGGCGAGTAATGGATCGCGTGCTCTGTATTGGTCATGTCTTGCGCCGCGTGCTTGGGGTTTTGGGTGGTGTGGGAGAAAGCTTGCTTTTCTCTTCAGCTCAAATGGACGGCCTATAGAAAACACCTCTTAGAACACATTTTAATCAGTAGTGGGAACACGTTATGAATATGTAAATATGTGCGAAGTAACCTAATAGATAGGGGTCCTGGAACGGAATGGAACTACGATGAGCTGCCAGAAAAATGTGCGCGTCTACAGCGGAGCAATCCTCCCCTGGGAACCCAGCGCTGAACCGCGAACAACTAACAACAAAGGGAATTCCCCACATGATGCCAAGTTGCTTTGGACCGGTGGAATGCTGCAGCTCTATGGTGGTAGGTATTGCAATCGCGCTCAATCCCGCGCTAGCGCTCAAGCGCTCTCTCTTTACCGCACTGTTTTCTTCCTTTTCCCCTTTCACTTGCGCGCTGCTTGTAGGTCAAATGCAGGGCCTCCGTTTGGAGTCTTCACTCTGGTCCTGAGGATTGCCAAGACCTGCTCGAAACAAAGCCCCCAACTGGACATCCCACAGGGGTTAAGCCCAGCCGCCCCCAGCCTCCCAGAGCGATCTGAGGTCGGTTGGAACGCAAGGGGGTTTAACCTCTGCCAAATTAGTCTCTCTGGTTTTGGATTGAGAAAAATGTGTGCTTCTGGATCGAGCTTGCCTTGGGCAATGTACATGGATGATAAGGTAGTGTAATGCATGTCGCGTGCCTCTGTATCGGGGTGGAGTGTTGGAGAATGGCTGACAGACAATGGTCATGGAGATATAGCTGAGCTGCATACGCATACATAAGGAACTGTTTAGGTGCACACAGGCTTCACAAACAATAAGGGGGAGAGAAGGACATCTCTCCAGCTGATTGATTAAACGAGGCTCTGTATGTTTTGAACCGAAAAGTTCATGTTAGATGTTAGTGAAATGAAGTTGCAGGTACTAACTTGGGAAAGGAGATCTGCCTATGTCATTACAGATATGGGAACCAAGCCGATAAAGCTGTGGATCCAGAAGAAATCAAGCTTGCATGAACCAGGACGGGATCCTGATCACAGTAACTGAAGTCAAGTGTTCCAAGTGCAGCCACAATGGACAATGAGTTTTGCTGCGGGACATTTTGAATACTCTTTTAAATATGAGTGTGTTAGTGGTAAATAAAAATTAGAGAAACAGTGATTTCTGCACAGCCTAAGGTCACAGGCTGCAATCGGTGCCTGCACGGAAACGTGAAGCTGAAGTTATCTGCACTTCTGACACTCCTGATTGGCAAAGCAAACAGGTACAACAGCAAAGGTATCGAGGCACTTAGCTACAGATGCGGATTCTGTGAAACATGCAGCAGCTGATTTGTGCTGCTGGCTCGCAGACATAATTGTGAAAGTTTTGGAAGGTATGTGCTGCAGGAATCTGGCTGACCGCTCTCAGTCGATTCATGTGAGCATTCAGAAATTAAGAGATGGAACAGAATTGGTTTCATGAGTGGGAAATTTCAGGATGGATATTGTCAATGGTCAAATTTGGATTATTGGATTTGACAATTCGGTACTTATCTTACATTTACTGCCGTGCTTGTTGAGCTTTCTGCAAAGGGCCCTTGCAGAAACCTCTAAAAGCAGTTTTGTGGCGCAGATACAAAAAGGGAAAAATTTGTGAAGGGGGACAGCAGGCCTGCTAGCAGCCTGGCTCTCCTCGCAACAACACAGACTCTGACAGTATCCTTGAAATTCCCATGAAACAACAAAATTACTCACGCTGAGAAGTTTTGGTAATCACTTTTTCAAAGCGTAGCGGCCTTGAAAGCAGGTGTACAGACTCCCTTAAATCAAGGAGCTGTGAGAAAGTATTTGGAAGTAAGTGAACATGTCATCAACCAGCCATAATGAGATGGCCACAGCACAGCAGGCGTGCAGATAACTTTTAGACATTAAAGGTAAACTAACAATGTTTGGCTATAAGGTATGCTTATCAAAACTCGTTATAATTACTAATTAATCACTTTGGTGTGAACAGTGTGTGTAACCAATTAGCAGTTTTTAGATTGCCACATTTTATAGTATGGCTTTTCGTTTATGGGATAGATGGGCTGGTTACCTTCCTGTATCACCTCAGGAACCGCAGGAGTTGGTTCCAGTGTTTAATGGGAGGTTAGACGGTTGGTTAAGCTCTTGGGGAATAACAGGTTGGCTTAGTGACTTGGTTAAGGAAGGTATACGATGGCTGTTGATTATTATAGTTGCTGTTATAGTAGTAGGCACTTTGTTAGCTTATACCCTGCAAGGCAAGGTTACTGCTCTTGTTGCTCAGAAGAAAAAAGGGGGAATTGTTGGAGTACGTGCACGTAGGCACGAAGTGCAGACTAAAGCAGAGCAGAAGAAGCACGGCACGACCAATCAGGATCAAGGTCGAGACGACCTTAAACGAAGACAGCCCTCAGAAGAAGCAAGTGAATCAGGGAAAAACAGGTTGAAGGAACTGCAAGAATGAAAACAAGAGGCAGGCTTATGATGATATAACCCTTAACAAATAACCAATCATAGATTGACTTATGGGCATATGTTAGCCACAAAGTATAAAAGCAGCTAACTTAGAAATAATAAAGGAAGTTGCTTTTATCGCTCACATTGAGCAGGCTTGCTTCTTCCCCCGCCGGCAGGAAACGGTTTCAGGCAGTCTCTTGGCACGTTGCTCTTTGCTTTGTCCCTTGCAGGCTGCACAAGCAGCGTCCTTGGGGCGTAGCCACACGTCTGAACGCACTGAGAGGCTGAGGCGGTCGTCGTCCGTGTTGGTGCCTAATTCCAAAGCAGTACATGGCAGGTAGGTGGAGCGTTTGGCTCTGTTTTTGCAGTCACCTTGCGCTGTGAGCCTCTGTATTAGACTTGTCATGCGCCGCATGCCTCTGTATCGGGGTGGAGTAATGGACAGCGTGCCTCTGTATTAGACTTGCCTTGCGCCGTGTGCCTGGGATTTTGGGTGGTGTGGGTGATAGCTTGCTTTTCTTCTGTTTAGCTCAAATGGAGTGCACTAAGGAAAACACCTCTCGGAACACATTGTAATAAGCAGTGGGAACAGGTTATGAATATGTAAATATTTGAGAGGTAACCTAATAGATAGGGATCCTGGTACGGAATAGAACCCAGAAGAGCTGCCACGTAAACATGCGCGTCTGCAGCGGAGCAATCCTCCCCTGGGCACCCAGCGCTGAACCGCGAACAACTAACAACAAAGGGAATTCCCCACATGATGCCAAGTTGCTTTGGACTGGTGGAATGCTGCAGCTCTATGGTGGTAGGTATTGCAATCGCGCTCACTTTCGCAGTACCTCTTAAGCGCTCTCTCTTTACCGCACTGTTTTCTTCCTTTTCCCCTTTCACTTGCGCGCTGCTTGTAGGTCAAATGCAGGGCCTCCGTTTGGAGTCTTCACTCTGGTCCTGAGGATTGCCAAGACCTGCTCGAAACAAAGCCCCCAACTGGACATCCCACAGGGGTTAAGCCCAGCCGCCCCCAGCCACCCAGAGCGATCTGAGGTCGGTTGGAACGCAAGGGGGTTTAACCTCTGCCAAATTAGTCTCTCTGGTTTTGGATTGAGAGAAATGTGTGCTTCTGGATCGAGCTTGCCTTGGGCAATGTTCATGGATGATAAGTTAGTGTAATGCATGTCGCGTGCCTCTGTAGCGGTGGCGAGTAATGGATCGCGTGCTCTGTATTGGTCATGTCTTGCGCCGCGTGCTTGGGGTTTTGGGTGGTGTGGGAGAAAGCTTGCTTTTCTCTTTAGCTCAAATGGACGGCCTATAGAAAACACCTCTTAGAACACATTTTAATCAGTAGTGGGAACACGTTATGAATATGTAAATATGTGCGAAGTAACCTAATAGATAGGGGTCCTGGAACGGAATGGAACTACGAAGAGCTGCCAGAAAAATGTGCGCGTCTGCAGCGGAGCAATCCTCCCCTGGGCACCCAGCGCTGAACCGCGAACAACTAACAACAAAGGGAATTCCCCACATGATGCCAAGTTGCTTTGGACCGGTGGAGTGCTGCGGCTCTATGGTGGTAGGTATTGCAATCGCGCTCAATCCCGCGCTAGCGCTCAAGCGCTCTCTCTTTACCGCACTGTTTTCTTCCTTTTCCCCTTTCACTTGCGCGCTGCTTGTAGGTCAAATGCAGGGCTTCCGTTTGGAGTCTTCACTCTGGTCCTGAGGATTGCCAAGACCTGCTCGAAACAAAGCCCCGAACTGGACATCCCACAGGGGTTAAGCCCAGCCGCCCCCAGCCTCCCAGAGCGATCTGAGGTCGGTTGGAACGCAAGGGGGTTTAACCTCTGCCAAATTAGTCTCTCTGGTTTTGGATTGAGAGAAATGTGTGCTTCTGGATCGAGCTTGCCTTGGGCAATGTACATGGATGATAAGGTAGTGTAATGCATGTCGCGTGCCTCTGTATCGGGGTGGAGTGTTGGAGAATGGCTGACAGACAATGGTCATGGAGATATAGCTGAGCTGCATACGCATACATAAGGAACTGTTTACGTGCACACAGGCTTCACAAACAATAAGGGGGAGAGAAGGACATCTCTCCAGCTGATTGATTAAACGAGGCTCTGTATGTTTTGAACCGAAAAGTTCATGTTAGATGTTAGTGAAATGAAGTTGCAGGTACTAACTTGGGAAAGGAGATCTGCCTATGTCATTACAGATATGGGAACCAAGCAGATAAAGCTGTGGATCCAGAAGAAATCAAGCTTGCATGAACCAGGACGGGATCCTGATCACAGTAACTGAAGTCAAGTGTTCCAAGTGCAGCCACAATGGACAATGAGTTTTGCTGCGGGACATTTTGAATACTCTTTTAAATATGAGTGTGTTAGTGGTAAATAAAAATTAGAGAAACAGTGATTTCTGCACAGCCTAAGGTCACAGGCTGCAATCGGTGCCTGCACGGAAACGTGAAGCTGAAGTTATCTGCACTTCTGACAGTCCTGATTGGCAAAGCAAACAGGTACAACAGCAAAGGTATCGAGGCACTTAGCTACAGATGCGGATTCTGTGAAACATGCAGCAGCTGATTTGTGCTGCTGGCTCGCAGACATAATTGTGAAAGTTTTGGAAGGTATGTGCTGCAGGAATCTGGCTGACCGCTCTCAGTCGATTCATGTGAGCATTCAGAAATTAAGAGATGGAACAGAATTGGTTTCATGAGTGGGAAATTTCAGGATGGATATTGTCAATGGTCAAATTTGGATTATTGGATTTGACAATTCGGTACTTATCTTACATTTACTGCCGTGCTTGTTGAGCTTTCTGCAAAGGGCCCTTGCAGAAACCTCTAAAAGCAGTTTTGTGGCGCAGATACAAAAAGGGAAAAATTTGTCAAGGGGGACAGCAGGCCTGCTAGCAGCCTGGCTCTCCTCGCAACAACACAGACTCTGACAGTATCCTTGAAATTCCCATGAAACAACAAAATTACTCACGCTGAGAAGTTTTGGTAATCACTTTTTCAAAGCGTAGCGGCCTTGAAAGCAGGTGTACAGACTCCCTTAAATCAAGGGGCTGTGAGAAAGTATTTGGAAGTAAGTGAACATGTCATCAACCAGCCATAATGAGATGGCCACAGCACAGCAGGCGTGCAGATAACTTTTAGACATTAAAGGTAAACTAACAATGTTTGGCTATAAGGTATGCTTATCAAAACTCGTTATAATTACTAATTAATCACTTTGGTGTGAACAGTGTGTGTAACCAATTAGCAGTTTTTAGATTGCCACATTTTATAGTATGGCTTTTCGTTTATGGGATAGATGGGCTGGTTACCTTCCTGTATCACCTCAGGAACCGCAGGAGTTGGTTCCAGTGTTTAATGGGAGGTTAGACGGTTGGTTAAGCTCTTGGGGAATAACAGGTTGGCTTAGTGACTTGGTTAAGGAAGGTATACGATGGCTGTTGATTATTATAGTTGCTGTTATAGTAGTAGGCACTTTGTTAGCTTATACCCTGCAAGGCAAGGTTACTGCTCTTGTTGCTCAGAAGAAAAAAGGGGGAATTGTTGGAGAATGGCTGACAGAAAATGGTCATGGAGATATAGCTGAGCTGCATACGCGTACATAAGGAACTGTGTACGTGCACGTAGGAATGGAGTGCAGAGTAAAGGAGAGCAGAAGCAATGCGGCAGGATCAATCAGGATCAAGGTCAAGACGACCTTAAACGAAGACAGCCCTCAGAAGAAGCAAGTGAATCCGGGAAAAACTGGTTGAAGTAACTGTAAGAATGAAAACAAGAGGCAGGCTTATGATGATATAACCTGTAACAAATAACCAATGGTAGATTGACTAATAGGCATATATTAACCACAATGTATAAAAGGAGCTAACTTAGAGCTAATAAACGAAGTTGCTTTTATCACTCATATTGAGTAGGCCTGCCTCTTCCCCCGCTGGCAGTGGAGTAATGGATAGCGTGCCTCTGTATTAGACTTGTCTTGCGCCGTATGCCTGTGTAACAAGCTTGCCTTGCGCTGTGTGCCTGGGATTTTGGGTGGTGTGGGTGATAGCTTGATTTTCTTTTGTTCAACTCAAATGGATGGCACTATGGAAAACACCTCTCGGAACAAATTTAATCAGTAGTGGGAACAGGTTATGAATATGTAAATATTTGTGAGGTAAGCTAATAAATATATATGATTGACCTGCTTAGAACCAGAAGCACGGACACTTGTGCGCGTATGTAGTGTAGCAATCCTCCCCTGTCCACTTTTGCTGGTACATTTAAGGTTCTCAGGGAAGGTAAGCTTTGAGCCCCAGGTTGAAAAGTGCTTCTTATAAGTCGGCTGTGGAGGTTTTAGAGAAGGTATGTGTTTCAGTCCCGAGTGCTTTGATTTGGGAGGTATTGCTGGACACTTGGAATGTACGGAATGAAATGCTGGTCCGGCTGAGAAAAACTTTTCTGCCGATTATGGAGGTACAATTTGAGTTTTGCAGGCAAAGGAAATCTCTGAGTCCCAGAGTGAAATGTGCATCTTGTTGGACAATTAGGGAGGTTTCAGGCAGCGTATGTCTTTCAGTCCTGGCTGCTTTGGTTTGGGAGCTAATGCGGCACATTTGGATTGTTTGGAATGAAATGCTGCTCCCGCTGAGGGAAAAAACCTCCCCTTCTTTCAGCTCTGCTTCGCTGTCCACCATTGTTTTCTCCGCCTCTCTAATGTTCCATTTCTCCATCTCTCTGTGGAAGGCCTCAGGAGATTTCAGGCCGGGAACATATTTCAGTACTGACACGTGTAGTTGGAGACTCAGCACTGCGCTGGGTTCAGCGGGGAACTCGCCCTCGGCCAGGGCCAATCGCCCACACACACAACCAACTCACCCTTGGGCACGGAGGAACAAGCGGTGGGTTTATAGATTAAAATGGTAGTTTATAGGGCCCAAATGATAGTTTATAAGCTGTAAAACACATTGTTAAAACACAGCTTTAGGCGGTAAACTGCTTTTTGTCCTACAAAAATGCTATTTCTATTTAGAACAAACTGGTGGTTTTGTAGGGCACTTTGTGGTGCCGTTATCTCCTTTGTTCTTCCCTCTTCTTGTTCCTCTGCCCTTCTTGGTCCCCTCCTTTGTACCACAACCCTCCCCCCCCCCCCAGCCTTGGTCCTACATTCTTTACACTTTTTCTTGGACCCTGCTCTCTGGAGCCCCCCCCCCCCCCCTTTGTCCCTCTCCCCTTCTTGGTATTTCCCACTTCTTTGTGATTGCATCCTCCTTTGTCCTGTCCACTTTTTGGTTCTTCTGTCGTCTTAGTCTTCCCTGTACTCCCCTTTTGTCTTAGGCTGCGTGCCATATCACCCCGCTCCCCCTCCATATTTTGGCTTTGCGCTGTGAGGTTCTACCCAGTCTTGCTGTCTCCCATTTTGGTTTGTCCTGTCAGATCCCCCTTATTCCTCTCTCTTGTAAACCCTTCCCTGTTGTCCTCTCCCCTTCTTTTTCTCCTGCTGCTTTCTGTCCTTTTGCTTCCATCCTCTCTATTGCAGAAAACTGTCCCTCCCAGAATACGTTCTCTACTGACTTTAGTTCCATGTGTTTTGATTTCTCCTCCGTGCATTGGTGAAAACTGTCTCCCAAGAAACAGCGACCCGGTGCCTTTGGTTCCGGGCGTTTTTTGTTCCGGGGTGTGCAACCCCAAAAAGGGTCCCTCCGGTTACAGGGACCCGGTGCCTTTGGTTCCGGGCGTTTTTTTGTTCCGGGGTGTGCAACCCCAAAAAGGGTCCCTCCGGTTACAGGGACCCGGTGCCTTTGGTTCCGGGCGTTTTTTTGTTCCGGGGTGTGCAACCCCAAAAAGGGTCCCCCCGGGTACAGGGACCCGGTGCCTTTGGTTCCGGGCGTTTTTTGTACCGGGGTGTGCAACCCCAAAAAGGGTCCCTCCGGTTACAGGGACCCGGTGCCTTTGGTTCCGGGCGTTTTTTTGTTCCGGGGTGTGCAACCCCAAAAAGGGTCCCTCCGGTTACAGGGACCCGGTGCCTTTGGTTCCGGGCGTTTTTTTGTTCCGGGGTGTGCAACCCCAAAAAGGGTCCCTCCGGTTACAGGGACCCGGTGCCTTTGGTTCCGGGCGTTTTTTGTTCCGGGGTGTGCAACCCCAAAAAGGGTCCCTCCGGTTACAGGGACCCGGTGCCTTTGGTTCCGGGCGTTTTTTGTTCCGGGGTGTGCAACCCCAAAAAGGGTCCCCCCGGGTACAGGGACCCGGTGCCTTTGGTTCCGGGCGTTTTTTTGTTCCGGGGTGTGCAACCCCAAAAAGGGTCCCTCCGGTTACAGGGACCCGGTGCCTTTGGTTCCGGGCGTTTTTTTGTTCCGGGGTGTGCAACCCCAAAAAGGGTCCCCCCGGTTACAGGGACCCGGTGCCTTTGGTTCCGGGTGTTTTTTGTTCCGGGGTGTGCAACGCCAAAAAGGGTCCCCCCGGGTACAGGGACCCGGTGCCTTTGGTTCCGGGTGTTTTTTGTTCCGGGGTGTGCACCTGTCCTGGTTTCAGCTAAGATGGAGTTAATTTACCATTTGGAAGTGGGTGGAATGCTGTGTTTGGGTGTTAGAATGAGAGCAGTGCTTACAGCATCCTGACGTTCCTAGTTGTTATCAAGCAGTCAAGAACTTTTTCAGTTCTTGATGTTTCCAACAGGAGGGGACGCAACCAGGACAGGTGACCTGAATTGGACAAAGACGATATTCCTTGCCAATCAGGTCATGCTTATTATAAAGGGGGGACTGGGAGAAGGAGGAGGGAACCCCAGGATGTGTGGGTTTTTTTGGGACCGTCGAGTTCCGGGATGGCTCTGAGCTGCGCGGCCTTAGTTGTGTGGTTCAGTGAGATACGGTCTTGTGTATCACCAGTTTTGCGCATTCTGTGCTCTACAGTTGCATTATCATTGTTGGTTTTTTTTCCTGTGTTTATGCCATTTTAGTAACCTATCCTTATCCCAACCTGTGCGGTTTTGGGTTTCTAGGTTTTGGTTTGGGTTTCTTCCTCCCTCTTTACATTTCCCTACCCTATGCTCACCCCCCCTACCACCCCCCCTTTCTTTTTGTTAAAAGAACAAGCCACTGTCTGGGGCTCAGGTCTCAGCTGGGGCTAAACTACCACAGTTTTTGGCATCCAACGTGGGGCACAAAAGGTTGGGATAACAATAGATTTGACCCTAACCCAATTGCAATTAAGATAGAGCTGCGATAAGCACTGTTATTTAAGCAGTCTCTGGTCACAAGGCTGCGGTAATGGCTGCGGTACTCAAACTGCTGCATGCAATCCTGGCAGATTTCTTTACTCTCTCAGGGCTGCGGCTCTCATACTTGTTCCCTCACTTTGCTTTAGTGTATTTTTTGATATTAGTCTATGATACAATAATATTGGTGACCCTGAGGTTAAGCTGGTACTTGTATGAGGTTTTGCTGTCCTGTTCATTCCTTGGACAGGGAGGGGTTAATAACAGCAACGGCTATGGTGGGGGCACAGAGGGGAATAACTTCAGTTTTCTTTTCTTTGGGGCTAAATAAAACAGCTCAGAGTCTTTGAAAATCTTCAATATCCGTGGGATACTCAAACTAGCATTTTGCTATCGGTAGGTTTGGTGCAGAAGGTTCAGTTTTTGTTATATATTAAACACAGGTTTATGAATACCACTCCGGAGTTTTCTTGGAGGTTGGATAATCACGAGAAGCAGGGCACGTGGCAGAGCACGGGCGAGTACCTAGGCAGTTTCTCACACCCGATGGTTTGGAACTTCACTCCTGGATAGCTACAGGACCCTGATAAAGTCATTGCATATATGAAAAAAAACTGTCGTACATTTCCCAGAGACGCACATCTTGCTGCACTGTGCCGAGCCCTAGTCACTATCTAGAATCGAACAATTGCGTGCCTTGCCTGGACTCTCAGAAGATTCTGCCGTTGTGGTGTTGTCAAAGGTGAAGGTCGAAGACTCGGTGACTTTAGTTCCGGGCGTTATTTTCTTCTGGGGTGTGCAGCGCTGTTAAGGGACAGCCAGAAAAAGCGACCCAATGACTTTAGTTCTGGGTGGGCTTTTGTTCAGTTCTGTGGATCGCTGAAAACAGTTCCCCCAGAAACGGTGACCCTGCTCATTTGGTTCCACTGGGTTTTCTTGTTCCAGGGACTGCAGCACTGAAACCTGTGTATGTGTCATCATCTTGTCCAATCATATCCCCATCCCCCTATTCCCCCCTGTAATCAGTGACCTGGCAACATCGGTTCCGGATGTTTTTTCATTCTGGGTTGTGCGTCACTTTAAATGGTCCACCTGGAAAGAGCGGCCTTGTTATTTTGGGTCTGCGTGATTTTGGTTCGCATCTATTTGTCACTCAATTTGACACCCCTGGAAGTAATATTTGATATCCACAATGCATTTGAGTCTCTATTTGGCTTTTATTGTACTTCCCCCTTTCTCTCTTTCTCTGTCTGGACTCTAGTTCCTATTTTGACATTCCACATTCAGTCCTGTAGCCTGTCGGTGTTTCTGCTCCCTCTGTCTCTGTCCGGCTCTGTGCACTTGTCATAGGTGCGCGTAGCAATTCATGGCAATTGATTGATTTCTCCATCTTTATCGATCCCGTTCCCCGCCCCTCATTTTGAATTCTTCCCTCTGTCTTGTCCCCTGCCCAGGATTTCCTAAATTTGTTACACTGCAGCCTGTCGCTACCTTTTTCTTTCCCCATCTCAGTTTGTACGGCTCCTCGTCTCTCTTTGTTCCTCCCTCTATGTTGCATTGCTCTGTTTCCTTTCTCCATCCCTCTCTCTCCATTTCAGGCTCCTGTCTTTCAGCTCTGCTTCTCTGTCCACCATTGTTTTCTCCGCCTCTCTAATGTTCCATTTCTCCATCTCTCTGTGGAAGGCCTCGGGAGATTTCAGGCCGGGAACATCTTTCAGTTCTGACACCTGTAGTTGGAGACTCAGCACTGCGCTGGGTTCAGTGGGGAATTCGCCCTCGGCCAGGGCCAATCGCCCACACACACAACCAACTCACCCTTGGGCACGGAGGAACAAGCGGTGGGTTTATAGATTAAAATGGTAGTTTATAGGGCCCAAATGATAGTTTACCGACTAAAGCTGTGTTTTAACAATGTGTTTTACAGCTTTGAAATAGCTTTTTTGTAGGACAAAAAGCAGTTTATATCTAGAACAAAACTGGTGGTTTTGTAGGGAAAGAAGAGCGTTTTTTAGAATCAATTGGGGTTTTTTAAGCAAAAAAGCATGGTGTTTTTATAGAAGAAAGCGGCGGTTCTGTTGGATAAAAATTGGGGGTTATGGGATCAAAATGGTGGTTAATGGGGTTTTTTATTTTTTTTCTCCCCATAATCAAATGGTCTTTTCCAGGCTGCAATGGCCTCATGTTCCTTCAAGGACCGAACGCATGTTCTTCCCAAGGTTGGGCGGTCGCTTCCCGGTACTTGAGCTCCCCTTGGGAACTTTGAAAAACCAACAGAAGAGATGAGATAGCTCGAGGAAAGGGGATGAGGGGGGCATGAAGAGGAGGAGCGTCGAGGCACTCACCCACATCTCTTGGCTGGGCCAGCTTTAAGCAACTAGACTGAAGAGGAAGATATGGCAGAGGCAGAGAGAGAAGCCTCGAGGCAAAGCGAGTTTTTGCCAGTTCCAGGAGGTGCAGCCAGTCGTCCGCCTAGCCATCCCTAACACAAATCTCAAGATCTACTTGCTGCCCACCCTCATCTCTCTTCCAGGCTGCCCGAGTCACAACGCTTGTTGTTCTCGTGCCACAGCCGATGGGATATATTGAGGAATCTATTTCTGCTTCCTCATTTAGCCTTGTCTGGAACATAGTTCCTGTAGAAGTCTGGCAGTACACGTGGCATCACCAGATGCAAAGTATAACTCTGATATTTTGGCTTTTTCGGTAGCTAGCTAAAGCGCATATGCACTGTAAAAACACTCTCGTTAGAGCCTAAGTAGCCATTTTCCTACCAAGTTTCCTTTAATAGCTATCTTTTTCGATCTACACGCCAGAAAAATTGAAACTATTTACATACCGATACAACAGATGCAGTCCCAGGAGAGCCAGCATCACTGCTTTCGGTGAGAATCAGTGTCGTTCGGCGCCCGGCATCCCAGAAAGCTCACTTGAGTCAGAAAATCCTCTCCAGCTTCTTCAGTGCCTTTATATCTCCTACAGTCTCTGAGCAACAACTCAGAACTAAAGAGCCCTGCCTGCTCCTCGAGCTGCTTTTAAGCCTTCTGGAGGCAGGACACTCCCCTTTCCCAGGGGACTATGGGAAGGGTGGTGGGTGGGGCCAAGGGTATATAAGCCATCTGCCTTGCCCTAGGCAGCTCATTCTCCTGCTGGCTTTCTCCAGCATCAGAGCTCTGGCTTTCATTCAGCAGATGGAGCTTAGTAGTCAGCTTGGCTTTTTGGGCAGATGCATCTGAGGTAAGAGCTTAAGTAGTACTCGATGTTAAGCAGCATGGATGTAATAGACAGCGTACTCCCAGATAGGTTTGCGGTTTGGTTTAGGGTTTATAATGTATTGTGTATTGAATTTTTAGGGGATTGTAAGATGATCCTATACAGTTATCTCTCAGTCTTCAATTGTAAGCGTGCGGCATTTTACTGGCATTTCTGATTGTACTGAAGATAGAACCTCACATTTTATTAACAGGCTTTGCTCCCTAATGTGTAAGCCACGAGCATTGCTTTTTCTAAAAGGCAGGATGATGAGATTATCTAGGTGGGGTCAGGGCGAGCCTTTTGTCTGCCTATGAGCTTTAGCCTTTCCCAATAAAGTAACAGGCAGCAAATAGATAGCCTTTTCCCAGTTCCGGGAGAGCTCACTGCTTTCCTAGACGTTCCCAGAGCACTGTGGTTTTTTCCTAGCTCATTCGGAGGTCACAGCAGGCCCCTCTTGGATTACAAGCATTAGCTCTTTATGTCAGGGGCCTGTAGCAGAGGGAAGAGTTTGTTAGAAGATCGAACCTAGCAGCTGTCTGCAAAACACGTGGTATGCCTGGCAAGGCAGTTCCCCAGGAACTGTGCCGACTGCGAAGAGGGCAGGAAGGGAGATAAATAATGAGCAAAGTTGAGCCTGGGAGGAAGGGAGGCTTCCTGCGGAGACCTTTGGTATCGGTCAACTATCCGCCTGCATCCAGGCGACTCACTCAATGATCTTTGCAGATGCCTGAGCAGAGTGCCATAAGGAGAGTGGGTCAGGACAGGTCACGCAAGGTAACGTGTGACCGGGGGCTGTCTGACCAGCTTATCCATTTTGGTCTGTCATTCGTTTTTGAAGTCACAAAGTGCCAAGAAAAGACAGATGGCAGCATGTCAACATATGACCTCGGCCAGGCAAGCTGAGACTAGCGGGCTAAAGCAGAGATGAGTTTTCCAGGAGCGACACTGTCTGTGAAGTTCTAACAGTCTCACTTGCTTTCCAGGCGGTACCCGACACTTGACACCGCAACAAAGCGTCCCAGTAAGCAGACATCTGGTAGACATCTTCTGCTGTCAAGAAGGGATTGTAGATCCCCGGACTCCTGCAAGCTAAGTAGAAGGAGCGGGAGAAGAGGGCAAGAATGGGAGGGGTTGGGGAGAGGCTGGGTAAGGCTGTACAGGGAGGAGCGGGTCACTTGGCAGCACAATGCCAGGGTGTGCCGGGCAGGGCAGCTCCAGCCCCTGTCTGTCTTGATGCTTGTCGTTTGGTGTGTCTTCTGTGTCTTAGTCCTTCTCTGGATGTCAGCATGCTCTTTGTGCTCAAAGGTGCCCGGTGTGCCTCTCGGGCGCGGTCTCTAGGGTCTTGAATGCCCACGCTCGTTCATCAGCATAGCAGCCGCGGAGCTGCTCTTGATTTGCCTAGCAAGGTCATGGCACGGTTTGTCCTCACGTCTCGGAAGTTTCCGGTCGGTCCTCTCTTGTGGCGTCATTGCGGGCTCTGTCTGGAGCTCTGCTCTTCAGTCACTCGTTTTCACGGCTGGAGACTTTTTCCGTGCATCTTTCCATCGTTAGGTCTTGAAGGCGGGCTTCTTGTGCATCCGTCGTTGCAATTTTGACAGTAAGTCCTTCCAATGAGCCGTTCCAGTCCCCTCTCTTCGGGGGCTGCCATAGATCTTCTTCTCATCCGCCCCTTGGTGGCATTGTTTGACGGTGTCTCCTGTCTTGCTGACAGTTTTCGGTCCTCTTGGAGTCCCATCATCCGCAGGGTTCTGCGTTGCGTCATTCTGTGTGTGTGTTTGGCACGGAGCTGCTCTGCCCGGGCTTGTGGAGTCAGGGTGATGGGGCATAGCCGCAAGAGTCCAGGGTAAGCGTGCGGGATTCTGCCCGGGAGGGCTCGGCGAAGGTGGTACCGTCAGCAGGGTGTGCGGACCATCCTGTCCATCCTGTTCCTGGGAGATGGTGGGAGCTGCTAGGTGGGGCCCTTCAGCGTTGGAGAAAGCAGATGGAACTTTGCAGGGGTGTAAGGCTGTGGGGCTCTGAGGTATGCCTGGGTTTTTTACTGTTTGTGTCTTAAGGGCTGCCTGCAGTTAGACTGCAGATAGGGTTCCTAAATGGAAGCGAGAGGTCTGCAATGGTGTAGCGAGGAGTTGGTATCGGAGTGACGTGCTCAATAAATTGTTGGGTTTATCCGACAGGGCCAGATGCAATGTGTACCGATGCAGCGACGGAGGAGTCGAGGGGAGGACCCGAGGGAGGTAGGTCGGCCGGTGGTGTCGGTGTGATGAAGTGGTCGGCAGCTCACTGCCACGTTTAAGGTTTGTTTGTGTGTGCCTGTTTTTTCTTTGGAAGGTGTGAAACGAGGTGGAAAGCAGTCCGTTTCCAGGGGAGGCGACTCGGGCCAGGCGAGCCATTCCTCGCGGGCCGGTGTTGCATTGCAGGTGAGTTCTAGGCATCCCTTGTTTGTTTTACAGCCCAGGCAGGAACCTCGGCGTGGGCACCTGTAACTGGCGGAGGCTGTGAGTGGTCGGTCAAGGGAAGGGAATGGGAGATGGGAAACGGTTTCAGGTAGTTTCTTGGCACGTTGCTCTTTGCTTTGTCCCTTGCAGGCTCCACAGGCAGCGTTGTTGGGGTGTAGCCACACGTCTGAACGCACTGAGAAGCTGAGGCGGTCGTCGTCCGTGTTGATGTCTAATACTGAAGCAGTACCTGGCAGGTAGGTGGAGCGTTTGGCTCTGTTTTTGCAGTCACCTTGCGCTGTGAGCCTCTGTATCACACGTGTCTTGCGCCGCATGCCTCTGTATCGGGGTGGAGTAATGGATGGCGTGCCTCTGTATTGGACATGTCTTGCGCCACATCCCTTTGTATCGGCGGGGGTAATGTATCGCGTTCCTCTCTCACTCCTGCAGTAGCACTCAAGCGCTCTCTCTTTATGGCACTGTTTTCTTCCTTTTCCCCTTTCACTTGCGTGCTGCTTGTAGGTCCAATGCAGGGCCTCCGTTTGGAGTCTTCACTCTGGTCCTGAGGACTGCCAAGGCCTGCTCGAAACAAAGCCCCGAACTGGACATCCCACAGGGGTTAAGCCCAGCCGCCCCCAGCCTCCCAGAGCGATCTGAGGTCGGTTGGAATGCAAGGGGGTTTAACCTCTGCCAAATTAGTCTCTCTGGTTTTGGATTGAGAGAAATGTGTGCTTCTGGATCGAGCTTGCCTTGGGCAATGTTCATGGATGATAAGGTAGCGTAATGCATGTCGCGTGCCTCTTTATCGGGGTGGTGTAATGGATGGTGTGCCCCCGTATTGGACATGTCTTGTGCCACATCCCTCTGTATCGGTGGGGGTAATGTATCGCGTGCCTCTCTCGCTCCTGCTGTAGCGCTCAAGCGCTCTCTCTTTACGGCACTGTTTTCTTCCTTTTCCCCTTTCACTTGTGTGCTGCTTGTAGGTCAAATGCAGGGCCTCCGTTTGGATTCTTTGCTCTGGTCCTGAGGATTGCCAAGACCTGCTTGAAACAAAGCCCCTAACTGGATATCTGTGTCTCAATCCAGGGTTGGAGGTCGGGAGTGGAGTGCCACGAGAAGGAGGGTCGGTGGGTGGTGTTGGCTACTCAATGAGATTGGTAGCTCTGTGAATATTTCAGGATTTGTCTGTGTGTCTTTGAAGGTGTAAAACAAGGAGGGAAGCAGGCCCTTTCTAGTGGAGGTGACTTGGGCAAGGTGAGCTGTTTGTAGCGGTCTGGCGTTGCTTTGCAGTTGAGTTTTATTGGCATCTCTTGTTTGTGTGTTATAGGACAGGCCTGATCCTCAGTGCAGCCTCCCACAAATGACCTAGGCCAGGCGATTGATCAGCGAAGGTAAGGTAATGGAAGGTGGGAACTGGTTTTGGGCAGTCTTGACATGTGCCTTTTTCAGGTTCCGGAGCTGGCGGTGGGCCACTGTGCGCTGAGTAGGTGAGCTGACTGTTATCCTTTGTGGTGCCTAATACTTCAGCAGGCAGGTGTAGCACTTGCCTCTCTGTTCTTGTAGGTGTTGAACAGCCACCTGTGGAAGTGGAGGAGCAACGGAGGTGAGATGGAATCACCGCCAGGCATGAGGTGGTTGCGGTAGCAATGATTTCTCAGAAGGGGAAGAGTAACTTTGCATCTCTTGGGGGTGATAGCAAGCACACGCCACGATGACCGGCATGTGTCAGGTTCGAGTGGGTCAGTGGGATGCCACCACCTTTTGGATAAGCAGGGTCTTCAGGTTGCAGTTGATGGTTGTGATACTAGTTGTTTGACCTGTTTTGATTTGTCTGCAAGCTTTTGTTTGCTGTAGAATCACAAAATTGTAGGGGTCGGAAGGGACCTGGAGAGATCATCGGGTCCAACCCCAAAGTTCAGGGTAGTCCAGGAACTTCTAAGTTAGGCCACGTAGCGTTGCGTTTGCTCTTTTGTTATTGAGGACAGATACCGATTGGCAGCCGCGTGCAAGCTAAGCGGAGGAAGCAGGGCTGGAGAGAGGGAGCAAGAGGGCACAAAGTAGAGGGCGGGACACAGGCGGTGAGAGTTCGGTGCTCTTTGTCCATGAGAGTCCATGTCCCGGAAGGGTCTGCCCAGGAGCCGTCCCCTTTGGGTGATGGATGAGCGGGTCACTTGTCAGCGCAATGTTAGAGTGCGGCAGGCAGGGCGGTTCCAGCCTGTGTTACGCTTGTGTAGGTTGCAGTGTTTTTCTTAGATTCTGCATTATAACTTGCTGAGATCTTTTAGTTGTTGGGTCTTTGCAAAGTAGTAATTAGACCTCTTGAGTCTTGCGTGCCCCTAGCTTTCTTCCTATCGAGCCCTGAGTGTGTTGCAGTTGTAGGTTCAAGCGCAGCTCTGTTTGGCTTGCATCGTTACAGATTTTCTTGTGCAGATCTGTCTTACGGCAATAAGCTGGGTCACAGGTGTCAAGTAGCGCACCCGCCTTACATTGTGTATGTAGGAGTCAATCTCTGGGGTTTCGTTGGCTTTTTCCGCATAGTAAGATAAGCTATCCCCAAAGAGGACCGACCGGCAGTGCCACGGAAGCATCACTTGGAAGCGGGCAAGTTGACTCGCAGTATTTATTTGAGTTTCTCAGATGCAGATCACGAGGCCTGAGATGCAGGTCAAAGGAAGAGGGCAACCGAACCGGCAGGTGGAGTAACAGAGGAAGGCTGGCTGGCATCCACCATTAGAGGATCGGTGCCAGCGTTGTGAGCTTATTAATTTCTGGTTTTAGTTTCTCAGTAGAAAACAAAGCGCATAGTGGGATGTCAGCCCCCGAGCTAACTTTGAGGTGACCGACACCTAGTTTGCCAAAAGAGGAGTTTTACAGGCATCCTACCAGCGTAGCACAAACTGTATCCTGTTTTAGTATTATCAGTGGCAGGTGGGTGTCAGCATGTTAGAGTAAAGCATAATCTGACTCCAAGCAATTGATGCAGGTGATGTCAATGTGAGGTCCGTGCTGCCGCACCGGTGGTTACCGACACCGTTCTGCATTACAGGCAAAGAGGAGGAACCCTTGGGATGAGCGAGCACGTGTCTTAAATGATGTGGTCTTCCCAAGGCTGGTTTCCCTAAGGTGACCTCTGAAAGGCGACTTAAAGAAAAAGGGGCGGTTGCAGCGGGGCCACGCAGGGGTTTATTGTCATCAGTGTCAAGAGGCCGATTGCCTTTGTATTAAGGGTCAGAGAGAGGTTTTGCGTCCATTCTGCACGATGCAAGCATTTGGGATTTTATCTGTATTCAAATGTCACTTGTTATCCACAGTCTCTGTTGCGTCTCGCCCGTTACAGATGCTGGCTGTGTCGCGCCTCCCTGCTCTCCACCCTCAGCGAGCATCATTGCGTTTGAGCCTCTTCGCTTTGTCAGGAAGCGTAGCGAACAACAATCATTTCGCTCTCAGTCTGAAGGATTTCACATTTCAAATGCTTCTCCGCTGTCAGCTTTGCAGAGCCTGGGCTGGAACAATATCTCTGCTTTTGAAAGTTTGGAGTCTTAAGTGGGGATTCAGTGTCGATCTCCGATTCATTAGCGACATACTTTACCAGTTGATTTCCTCCAAATGGATGGATTTGGTCTTGTACCGCATCGCAGCAGTCTCTAGCGGTTTTCCTTGCTGTGAGACCTCGATAACGTCGCATTGTTTGGATTGTCTTGCATCATAAGGCTCTGGCTCTGTGTGATGTCTGGTGCTGCATGACTCTGTAACGGGGTGGCATCCATGGCATTGTCATGTTTTGGGATGGTGTCTCGCGCCGTTAGCCTCTGTATGTGAACTGTGTCTTGTGCCGTGTGACTCTGTAACGGGGTGGCATCCATGGCATTGTCATGTCTTGGGATGCCGTCTCGCGCCGTCAGCCTCTGTATGTGAACTGTGTCTCGTGCCGTGTGACTCTGTAACGGGGTGGCATCCATGGCATTGTCATGTCTCGGGATGCTGTCTCGTGCCGTCAGCCTCTGTATGTGAACTGTGTCTCGTGCCGCGTGACTCTGTAACGGGGTGGCATCCACGGCATTGTCATGTCTCGGGATGCTGTCTCGCGCCGTCAGCCTCTGTATGTGAACTGTGTCTCGTGCCACGTGCCTGTGTAAAGGGGTGGGATCCATAGCATTGTCATGTTTTAGGATGTCATCTTGCACTGTTGGGCTATCTATCTCTGTGGGGCTTTGCATTGTATGCCTGTATCTACTTAGCATTTTGTGCGGTCTGGAAAGGTTTTGGGATGGTGTCATCAATAGCAGTGTTGTATCATGGGGTTGTAAGTTGCTGTTTGGCTGAGGTTTTGGGTAGTCTTCCATTGTATGACTCTGTGTAGGGGTGCAGTCTTGGACTGTACAGTGTATTTGCTAGGTCTGTTTTTTGCCAGGTACTACATTGAGGTTTGGCTTCCTGCGGAACAATCTGTGGCACATTATGCCAGAGCGTAAATTTCAAAGAGAAGCAGGAGCTAGGGTGCTGCAGGTAGCCAAGCGGTTTCTTAGCCTTTAGGTTTT